>VDFB02075321.1:63207695-63237274 GCA_007258455.2 Sequoia sempervirens | reverse complement strand
AATCAACCTCTATCTCTCCCTCTCCCTCTCCATCTCCCCCTCTTCTTCTCTCTCCTATACACATAATATCCCTCTTCCCCATCTTCTCTCTCCCCCTCCTCTACCTATCTCTCTCCCTTTCTCTTCTGCCCTCTCTCTATCTCTCCCTCTCTTGCTCCCTCCCTATACCCCTATCTATATTTATATCTCAACCTCTCTGTCTCTTTATCTTCCCATATATCTCTATATCTATTTATTTCTCTTCCTATTTTTCTCTCTCCCTCTTTCTCTTGATCTCTCTATCTCCCCCTATTTCTATCTCCCTCTCCATCTCTATCCGTCTCTCTACTTATCTCCATTTTTCTCTCTTTTTCAATCTCCCTATCCCCCTCTCTCTATATCTCCTTTTATATCTCTATCTTTATATCACTCAATCTCGCCATCTCTCTCTCTCTCTCACCCTCTTCATGTTTATCTATTCCTTGCTATCTATCCCTCTCTATCTCTCTATCTCTCTATATCTTTATTTCTCCCTCTATCTCTCTCTCTATATCTCTATCTATTTTTCTCCCTCTTCCTCTCTCGTTCTATATTCATCACTACCTCTATTTATTTGTCTTAGTATTCCTCTCTCACTCTATATTCGTCTCCACCTTTATATTCCTCTCTACCTTCACAACATGCATGATCAAATGCATTCCAACCATTTTTGTAAGAATGACACAAAAACAACTGAAACATTAGTACAATGACACAAAGCGAGTTGAAAACACATGAAACCATCAACATATCTTAACAATATATATTTATATTTCCGCAATCATAAAATTATCTTTCATTCTTACTTTGACTAAACCCAAAACTTAACTTTATTTTAGTACATAAAGAAAAGCGAGGATGAAACACCCAATCTTATCTAATCTCACACCAAGGCAACTTGCTAATAATGAATGAAGATTTCTCTATAATGTTTTAAGACTGTTATTTACTGAAAGATTGTGGTAGTGGTAATCCAAAACCAAGCACCTTTGGCCACTTCTAATGGTTTAATAGATGCATAAAACCATAAAACAATGTCATTATGAATCTTATTATTATGATTTATCTTTAAGAGATGCTACAATATTCAATCCAAAAGAAAATCTACGAATAGAGGCACATACTACAAATTAGTACCTTGACTTCATTGTAGAGTTTTTTTTCCCATGCATATAGTCTCTCTAAAGTTGATGCATGGCTTCCAAAAATCATGCACAAGTCCTCTTCATTGTCATTACTACTGCCATCTAAGTCATATTTTAGAATTGAAATAAAATAAGTTTTGGAGGATGAAGATAGAGATGATGTAGATTGATGCCATATCAGTAAATTGAGCGCCATAGATGAAGGTTCTGTATTGATATGTATGAAATATTAGAAAATCTATTAGAATTTCATAATGTAAAGGATATGCTGCCTCATTCATTAGCATCACATGCATGCAGTTAACCACATATTCAAGGAATCATATGTAGCTTGAAGAACAACAACATGAAGAATCAAAGATTTATTGAGTTAACCACTGGATAAACCTACCATGTGAGATGGGCATTGCAGGACCCCTGAAACAACATATACTATAGGGGATAAATTTTTGGGATGTCCATGACCTCCCTATAGCACTAGAAAGTTTCCATGTACAACTAATTTTTTTCCAAGAAAGACTTCCCCAAACATATAAAATCATGCAAAACCCTACTAACATTTCACTAATTCAAGCAGACAATATTTCATAATAAAGCCTGACAGTAACATTCAACGCCTGCTTCTTGCAACCTAAGAGTTCTCAATTTAGACTATTGTTTAAAGTAATGGATCAAAATAAATGCCAGCATTAGAATCAAAGCTAAACTCAAGCAGTTTCAGAAGAGCGACTCTATAGTTAATCCATATAAAGATTCAAACTAATGTCTTAGCGTATAACAAAAGTTTTAGAGTATAGAGGAATTCAAAGCCTAGAACAAACTATGAGGTAAGAAGGAAATAGTACAAGAATTCGCATTGGATTGCAATTCAAAAATCTGGGTGAAAAGGTAAGTTGGTGCACTTCAGGTACCAAGCAAAAGACTAGAACATTATATAAACAATACCTAGAAACTTCCTTGCTAGATTCATAAATCCCTAATAAACCATTTTTCAATCTCCTTTACACCATCCAAAAAAATTATGTTTCTGGGGGTAGATGTCATCTTCTGCCTTTCATTGTCTAAATATGACTTCTTTTCTTGAAACCTGCTTGTCTTTCTCTATTGCCTTCATAGTCTCTCCTTCATTTTCCTCCACATCGATAGAAGGAATATCCTCCATGATGAATTTACTTGTAAATTGCATCTTTTCTCCCCCATATGGTTTAGACTATACTTGAGTAAAAGCATCAACACTTGAAATTGCTGCATATGCTTGAGACTTCATGAACTATAGAATGCCATCGTTGCCATCTAAATCATTATCTTAACAGAGAAAGGATCAAAATATACTTCAATTTGGCCAATGGGTTGAGTAGAATTGTCAACAAGATATCTTAAATAATTGGTTAAAGCATTAACCTATTGTTTTAATTGGTCTTTTCTCTAGTTGTCGTTTTCTATCATTTCTACAAGCCTAGCAATTGACACCTAAAAATTGTGGACATCTCAATCTCTTGTAGAGGGTTCCAGATTAATCCTAGTGATATTGAAATAACTTGCAATCATTTGACTAGCCTCTTTTTGAGCGGAGAGATGAGCAACCTCAACATACATATTTCCCTAGGAGGGATCATTCAACAATCAGGATGTGGTTTTAGGTTTTTGACATGTGGCATTCTTTGGATTAATTGAGACACAATATCCTTATTGGGTAGACTCAAGTCAACCACCTTTTTTTGATTGGTTAAATATTGTTCTAACCATGAGATAGATGAAGGTGTGGGGACATTACTAGTTCTTGGAAAATAAAATTGAAGTGGCCTTTTGAGAGATGTATTAGATACCTCACAAGCATTTTCCAAATTCCTACTTCCTAAGGGATCCTCATCATCATCCCCACTACCTCCAGAGGTAGTCTACTATGTTGTGGATGCCATTTTTTGAAGTGATGAAGACCTCCTCTAACTAATCTATGATTTATTTGTAGCTTTTCCTTAGCTTTCTGAGGGGCGGGATTTTTCATTTTAGCCTTATTTTTCATTACCCATTCCTTTATTCACCTAAGCACTATTTCCATCTTATCCTCAATGGTTTATATTTCCTTAAAAATCCAATATATTGGTAGGATGGGTTGGATTTGTATGCGGTCTATGAAGATGTGATCAACCAGATTAGATTCATCATCTTTGATACCTTGGATATATCACAATTTAATCTAAAAGTTACAATCTACCTTAGTGACAACCTCATCCATCCTTTTCTCGTTACTTCATATTCATTTGCACAATCTACTTGATATTCTTCCAAATTCAGAATGTGAGCTTCAAATGAGAACTTATAATTATTTTTGAATGAATTTTTGACAACTTTTCTCAAGGTTGTGGAAACCTTATTGAATTTCAACAGAGGTTTCAAAACCTCTAGAAAGTTCCAAAATTAAACTTCAATGCCTTCGATCTTTCCAAAATTTTATGAGAGCTCATGGTGGAACCAAAGTATTAAAATTTATCAACTCTGGACTTGGTTGTGTTGAAACCGTGTCGGGTCTTGATGATGGTTGTGAAACCATAGAAGCCAAAATAAAATAACTCACCATCCCAAGGATGTGGCAACCCTTTGGAGTTTAATGAGGTTTCTAAAACCTTTCGGCTTCTAACAAAGGTTTCAAAACCTTCAATAAGCTCCTAAATGCTTCTTTATTGTCTTCAATTTCTCCACTTTTGATTGAATGGGTCAACTTTCCCTACTTGTGTTGGCTTTAGAATAGTTTAGGAAAATATTATCAAAACCCAATGAGGTTTTGAAAACCTCATTGAAAGCTAATGATATTATAACTTAAGTGATGACCAACACATCAGAAATAATATGAACCTTTAACAAGTTGGACCGGGATAGCACATGGTTAGCGAAATATTGTCAAAAATCAACAAGGTTTTGAGAACCTTAACGAAACTGAATGAACAATGATGAACTTCTCCAAATTTTAGCAAGGCTCAAAAGGATTTGATAAAAACTAAGGTAACAATTGGCTCTAACTGGGGACAAATAATATAAAGGATGCTAAAGAACCCAAAACACAAGATTTATGACTGTCCATGGGTAATAGAGTCACTAGTTGTGAAGTATAAGAAAACACATGATGAACACAAAATTAAAAGAATGAAGAAAACCAAAAGAGAAAAAACCCAAAACACCTAACCTACTATTTACATAGGGTGGAACATACATGCTCCTATTCCCTGAATAGCGCCTCCTACTTAGCTCTCTTCCACTCTATTATGCAGTCCTAATCTACTATTTACAGAGGAATTAAAATACACGCTTCTATTCCTTGAATAGTGCCTCCTACTCAGCTCTCTTCCACTCTATTGTGCAGTCCTCTCTACTTTCATTGGTGTGGTTTGTTCAATGTTTTTCCTTTTATCTCCTGCTCATGATGCGTGACCTCACTTCTCCGCCACACCTCCAATCCGTGTAGCCCCCAAAAACTATTAATTCAAATTTTAATGATACCCCCTTATGCACCATCTCATTTCTCCTTTTGTGGCGTGACTTCTTCCTCCTTCCAGGCACATTCCTTCCCCTTTCTACCTTCAATGTAGCCCTCCTTATTGCCTGAATCGACCTTTTTACCCCATCCTTCTTATTGCAATTTTAATTTCTTTTGCTCATGAAATCGTGCATTATTCAAAAATCTTTCAAGATATGTCTATGTATTATTTTGAGGTCGATGCTTCTACCAACATCAATCGACCAATTAAAAGAAACTTTAAAAATCTTTAATGTTCTTCAAACACTAGATATCTGGAGACTTTGAAGATATATGATTACATTTGTTGTATTGTCAAAAATCACCTACTTTGCAATTTCCCGATATTGTTTATGGTATTACATGTCACCATTTGACAAATTTCAAGATTACTATTAAGTTATAATATCAACACTATTGCTAAAACATAGCAAACACAACAAATAAAAACAATACTATTCTTAAACATTTAGGCAAGAACTTCGCTGCTCTACAACTCTTGTTTTAAATATTGTTTTATTTTTCTAATTTATTTTTCTTCTTTTTTTGTGTCTTTTAGTATTTGGAATTTTGTCTTCTTTTCCTAAGTCTATCATTTTTTAAACCTCTAATGTTCTTTCTTCTATTTAATAACTTGGTCTGCAACTTATGTTACATTTTCCTCATTTTTATAATAGATATTGGAGTGTAATAGGAAACATTGATGTTATACAACTCTTACATAATTGTATTTAGAGGCATTCTTGATCTTACATATCATATTGTTGACAAGTTTGATGATCCATTTTTGATTATATGGTTGTACTGGCTCTAGGAAAATTCATCGCCAACAATTCACCGATAGAAAATTCAATGCTAGCAATTCATTGTGGCGGAAAATTCACCGCCAAATAAAATTCACCATAGTGGAAAATTAACTACATTAATAATTTTTATTATATATTTGGAAAAATTTGATTTTATTAAAAATATTAATGCCATTAATTTTTTGTGGCAGTGAATTGCTAGCGGTGAATTTGACGTGGTGGTGAATTTTCCTTCAGTGAATTGCTAGTAGTGAATTTTTCATCGGTGAATTCACAATGAATTTGCCATATGTCAGTTGTACTCTATAAAATTTTCTATAAGAAAACAAACTTATGAAAACTAAATCAAAATGAAGCAAATTTTTGTAATACTCATGGAATCTACATTTTAAAATATTATAATTTATCAATTTATATTATTTTTATTTTTTTACAATTTGATTATTATGATTAATAGAATGCAATCAATATAAAATATTGTATTTTTTCTCCAAAATAATCAAAAATAAAACACATTATTATACTTCAACTAGATTCCAATTGAAAAAGAGAGATATTATCAAAATATAATGCAAACAATAAAAAATTACTATGTCCATTCTAGAGAGAAAAAAGTTAACATAAAACCCCAATTAAATTAAGAGCCCTATAATTGTATAGAATACTAAGATATAAATGAGTACATAGTAAAGGATCATATGGTGTGTAGGTTATGTTTCCTAAAAAATGTCTTAGCATCTAAAGTTATGCTTCATGGAAGTAAAAAAATTGATCAATTGACCTTAATTTAATGGTTTAGTTAAATTCTCATTGAATCTAAAAATCTAGACTTTTAAAAGATGGAATTGGGATCATATTTTAAATAAGAACATTTAAAATATTTTCTTAATAATAAAATTTATTATATAAAAATTTGAAAGAAGAACTGGACGACATTCTAACATCAAATTAAGATTTTCTCTTTAAAAGTATTTGAGTGGGATTAGGTGAGTGGGGGACAAGGGTGTTTATGTGTGGTCAAAGTTCCATATTTTCTTGAACAAATTACTTTGACTGATTTCTGCCCACTTACAAAATAATTGGGTAAGTGAAACGATCTATGCACTTAAAACGAACTTTATTCAGTCAAACAAGTAGCAATGATTTGTGAAGAAATTTCAGTTATGCTTATTGACCGCCCTTTATTCTTCCCATGCATTTGTTAATTTTCTTTATAGTTAGTTATATGCCATTACATTCATGATTGATACTTAAAATCTAAATACTACTTTATTCAACCTAAGTATTTATGGACTCTTGTAAGGGAATGAAATCCATTTTAGTTATATAAAAAATACATATTTATTTGATTTAGATTAATTAAAGTTGAATTGATTATTATTATATAATTTAATATAAAATTATATGTGAGAGTTGATTAAAATAAATATGTGGGCATTTAGTTCCAATTTTGATATAGATGTTTGTAGATATAATTTTGAGATGTTAAAGATTCATTCATAACCATTGTAAATTCTTATTTTTTGTTGCTTTTTTGAGAATTTGAATATGCATTATTTGAGGTCAAATCCATGATTATATTGTAGCTATAATGGTTGCATCACTATAATCAAACTCGCATCACTACAATCAAACTCATGAAAAATATTAGCGACAATATCTACCACTCTAATTGGTTGCATACATAGGAAACAAGGAATTGGAGGGAAGGATAAAATTGATAAGTGTGCAATTGTATGATAAAATAAATATGTGGGTACATCTAGTTCTAATTTTGATATAGATATGTTTGTCTATAATTTTGAGATGTTAAAGATTCATTCATAACCACTTTGAATTTTTCTCTTTTGTTTCTTTCTTTGACTATGTATTATTTGAGGTCAAATCCATGAATATATTGTAACTATCATGGTTGTATCACTACAATCAAACTCATGAAAAATATTAGTGACAATATCTATCCCTCTAATTGGTTGCATACATAGGAGACAAGGAATTGGAGGAAATGATAAAACTAATAAGTGTGAAATGTAGAAAAACTATCATGTGACAAGAATGCAAACATATATATAGGAGATAATTATTATGACACATAAAAATGTTGCCCTCAAATAAGCAAATGAAAAAATAAAGATATTAATAAATGCTAAATAAGAAATATGTGACCACATCAAGAATGTAATAAATAACTAAATGTAACACCATGTTGTGATCTAATTGAATATATGTAAACATAAGTGTGTAGTCTCATAAAGTTGTGCCCTTGGGTAATGGTAAGTTGTCATGAATGCAAAAAAAATATGGTATTATATATGAATAGCATAAGCATTGACAAGGAGGATAACCAAGGAGGTATATTGGGTCAATCACTAGCACATAGGTCATTTAGTTCTATTAATATTTTTCCATTATCATGCCTAGTATCACCACATATTAATTGTAAATGACTAGGGTAGGAAAAATGTAAAGTGAGAAAATCACCTAATAATTAATTAATTATTACACCCCTTTTACTTTATTACACTTAAGCTAAACTTATGAGTTCTTTTTTATTATTAGATTGGGCTATTTATAGGTAAAATTGTCTCATTGTATAGGATAAGGACACTTTTGTCAATCTAATCAAATCCTCGTCTAGGGTTTTCCTTGTACTTTTATAAGCATCCAATATTGTACATTGTAACAATTCATATTCATTATTAAATATTAGATTCATTTTTTGATCAATTCTCTACTCAAGGTTGCATGAGCACATTAATGGTTTTTTCTCTTCAAATGTGATAGGTGCTTTGGTTGCAGGTGATTTCTAGGAGTCATGGGGTTCACTATCAACTGCAATAATAATTCTTTAATATTTTTTAATTGACTCCATATGGCCTATAAATGTAGGCACTTGAAATATCCCTAAAATATTCTATTAACTAGTATAGTGACTATTAAAAAGGATACATCCTTATGGATTATATGTTTGTACAAAGCCATATAGGTCATACAAATTTCAAACTATAAAATTTTCTCCATGGCCCAAAAGTGGTCAAATTCTCTCTATAAATATAGTCATGTTATATATGCATCCATAATTTTTTGGGCCTTATAGAATTGATGGTATGGTATATTTTTGTTAAGGATGTCTCTAGAAATGTCTCACCCTAGAAACCATCATGGAAAGAGGACTAACAAAAAACCTTGTTGTCAAAGCTTCATTAAACCCTAGATTTATAACAACCCGAGTTTGTAAAAACACCTGTAACCTTGAAAATGTCTTCATTCTTTCCCTATTTAAGGCCATGGATTAAATTATGCACAAGAATCTACTCATGCTAAGGGTTAATAATATTAGGAATATCTCCTCCCACAACATGACAACCAAACTCAAATACCAAAAAAATGAATTTTACACTAATAATAACTATTTCCATATAACCTCAAGAGAGAAAATATACTCAAATAAGTATTTAGAATCAATTTAGTTAAAAATAATAGACAAACAAACAATCAAAATGAGATAACATGTACCATAGAGAACTCCCAAGAGGGAAAAACCCAATTTCCAAAAGAACTCACACACTTAATATATTATCTCATCAATAAATATTACATTTCACTTATATATTCTCCATGTAAGGCTTCTGAAACATGAATATCTCAAATTATACTTCACGTGAACATAAAAATAAGAATCATGTAACCATACAATCATATCCATGCTTAAAAAAATATCTTGCCAAATGACTTGATAGACAACTATAAAAGAAAAGGCATACATCTTGATTTCATACAACTAGAGAATGCCAATGTTTATAAATATTTGTTGAGTATAGATGGCCCTACATAAGTTTATTAAGTGAGTCTATGAGATCATCAACATTCCTACGAAAAACAATTCACAAAGCACAAGCACCCAAGGACATATCTTTATAATCCAAGCCATGAAGCACAACATAACTATTCCAAATAAGTGCATTTTGGTAATGTGAATTCTCCAAGTTCATATGAATATTATTTCTTCAATATGTATTCCACTTTTTCATAGGTATGAGGTAGGTAGTAAGAACACCCAATATAAGTTTTGTGAAGAGAAGAGGGTTGGAGAGAAGGTTGTGCATTTGAGGCATTTTTGTGCAAAGAGAGAGCCCTAATTATGAGTGGCATTTTTGAAAAATGTAATTGGACAACCTTGGTAGATGTTTCCCCTCGATTACGTGTGGCTTCTCATATTGACAACATTACTAGGTACTCTACTTTAAGTTATCCTATAGATGAAAACCAAAATTTAAAGCTAAAGATTTACCAATGATAGAGTTAATGTATTTACTAACGATGTTATAACAAGACTTACAACTAAGAACCGCGACACAACCTTCCTCACCATTCGAAAGAGGTAATTACAATTGATATAGGGGTTGGGAACGTTGATATTACCTCTATTTTGTTATATGAATGAATCACTAACTTTCCTTCTAAATTTAGTGTCCACGCTCTCTAATCAGAAACTTACCCAAAATAAATTCAAATATCTCAAAAATACTTTAAAATCTCGTATCTTGTATTTATCTGTTATTCAAAATTATGACAACTCCAAAAACTCCCTGTTTTCGAGATAGTTGTGTGACAACGACTGAATTAATTTATCATTTCCCTGGTCTGCTCTTTTTCTATCCGTTGCCTAACGGTAGGAAAATTTGTGAGATCTGTGCATTGCAACGATCGAATTATAATTAAAATGAACAGGGCAAGGAATTGTTTTTAGCAGAGAATCTTCGATTTGCTTTCTCTGCATCAAGACTTGCCATGATCTTACCAGGTTTGGATGTCTGTTTTGGGATTTTTCTCTTTCCTTGTTTGAGGTTTCCTTGTGTTTTCCTGTTATGATATTTTTTGGATAAGCAAGTAAATGCTCAGTGTCTGACCACTTAATTTTTACAGGGACAAGCCTTGCAAGGGTGTAAGCTGATGATGCAGATGCAGGGCTTACCACGTCTCTATTTGGTTGTGACACAGGTGAGGGAAAAAAAAAGCAAACCCTAGTTTTGATTACATTATTTGCTTGCTATTTTCTGTTTCGATTGTTTTGTGTCTGACCATTTGATTTTTAAAGGACAGGGCAAGGAATTGTTTTCAGCAGAGAATCTTTGAATTACTTTCTCTGCATCAAGACTTGCCATGATCTTACCAGGTTTGGATGTCTGTTTTGGGGTTTTTCTCTTTCCTTGTTTGGGGTTTCCTTGTGTTTTCCTGTTATGATATTTTTGTGGATAAGCAAGTAAATGCTGAGTGTCTGTCCACTTGATTTTTGCAGGGCTCACCACATTTCTATTTGGTTGCGACACAGGTGAGTGAAAAAACAACAAACAAACCCTAGTTTGATTACATTATTTGCTTGCTATTTTCTGCTTCGATTGTTTTTAAAGGTTTTAGAATTCTTGGGTTAATTAAATACCTTTTGTATTATTTACCTTCCCTTATGTTCTGAATATAAGCAAACACATACCTCTATACTTTTTTCCTGCAAACTTTGTTTGATTTCACCATTGCAAGAGTACTTAGAACTCAACGCAGATAAGGATACGGCTCAACTTAGGTTTAGGCTAACATTTTGAATAGTATGATCTTAGGTGCGTGCCCATTTACAAGACTGCCTTTGGCTCCCACTTAGAACAGGTTTTGGATCATGGGCTCACTAAGTCTTTTGTAAGAAGATATGGCTGCCCAACTCAGATGACTCCAATTTTGTAGTGGTATCTGCTTGTCTAAAAAAAATTTGGGCTGAAAACCTGGTCTACATTTGTTGTCTGTACTTACCTTCACTTACGAAACATGGAGTGGTGCATTCACAATTTTTAATCCTTGATTCATAATGCCTTTTATAAGAATACGGCTAAGTATCTTATGGGTGTACTCTAGTTTTGGGTATCTGATCCTTATAAAAAAATTGGGCTACTCATTAAGGTGCTTTTTTTTTTTTGGGATATGTCTCTTATTACCATTTACTCACAAAACATGGAGTGCAGTGTTGACAATCATTATAAATTTCTCCTTGGAATAGGGCTTCTTGCATAACAATATTATTAAAAAATTAGGTGTAACTGATGATAAAAATTTAAATTTGCCTACTATCACTATTAAAGATTAATAAGGAGGTGAAATTCTATTACTTTTTCTTCAGAATTTGCTAATTTCTGCAAATCGAAGGCTGCTTTTGTGTTTTGTTTGGAGGGAGGAGACTCTTTGGACTTAAAACTCTTTTTGTACTTTTAAATAGATAAACCCATTCTAATATTAGAAATGTGTTTTGTACTTATTCATTAATTAAAAAAAAAATGTTCTAAATCTTTGTTTAAGTATTTTGTTGTTTGTATATAATCTTCATTTAGAAAGCATAGAAATATGTGTTGATAGTTTTTCTTTTAATGAATATATTAGTTTACCAAAAAAGATAACTAGAATGGAATCTCATTTTGAAAAGTTTATTTGAGAAATCTTAAATAAAACAAATTAAATTAGTCAAATCACTAAGCAATTAGTGCAATTATAGTAGAAGGAGTCTTTTTAAGATGACCTACAATACTATTTAGGTGGTCTTTGCCATTAAGGATTGACTCACAACCTATAATGGTACAATCTTCTTCTTCTTCTTTTTGTCTTTTCATGATTAGTAGAAATAAAACAAACATGGGAAGTAAGAACTAGGTGAGGGTACTTGCTACTATTTGGCCACCTAGAGGTACTTCTATAATATTGCTAATAAAAAATAACTGGTAACATGTCTACAAGGACCAACCACATCCTCTATGTTGAGGAGAGCTTTGTGAGCCATGCAAGTGGTGTTTGGAATGAAAAATGTAGCTTTGACCATGTATATGTGCTCTTAGGAAAGGAGATGGTCACACACTTGCAACAATACACAACATTTTCTCAATGCTCAACAATAGTTTACACAAGGGCAACTTCCAATACAACTTTATTAACTTCAACCTAAACCTAAAGTAGTCATTAGAATATACCATAGCTTTGAAATACATGGAAAATTGTGTATCCAAGAAGCCCCATACACACAAAGTAGTATTTGTATCTTTTCATATGTGGAATTATGTGGAATAAAGTCTCCACTCCAAAATCAAGCCAAATTTAAGTAAATTTAGTTGACATTTTAGGCTAGTCTTCTTGAAGAATCATGTGCTATGAGAAAAAATTAGGTTGAAAATGCCTGAAAAAGTCATGAATCTAGATCTAAGCATCTTGAGCCCATGGGTAAAACCATAAAATATGGTTGAATTTTTTTTTAAAAAATAAAAAAATCCAATGTAAAGACCTTGGTAGAAAGGAGAGACTTCAAAAAAGGAGCATGCTTGGGCTCCAAAATGGATACTAAATTATATGAAACCCACATTGCTATTGAGTGGTAGTAGATTGAATATTTTACCTTCCATTGAACTTTCAAAACATTGGCCAAATATATTGAAAGCCATGAATAGGCTTTGTGAGGCTTATAATTCTTGAAAGTAGTTTTTGGATACTATTTTTGATCCTTACACCATGGTCTAGTGCTCCTAATCTCAATCTTGTGGAACATTTATGGAGAAAAATAAATCCATAATTTCTAAAAGGATTTATATGTTTTATTAGAGAGCCTTGTAAACTTAGGAAACTTTGGCTAAGGGTCTATCTTGATAAGAAACTCATAGGAGACTACAAAAGTGATTGCTAGTTGATAAAAATTTCAGCTCTAAAATTATCTCCATTGTAAAGTAGCCAAGTCTTGATGACGTGTTTAGGCTTTCCAAACACTCTACAAAAAAATTCAAGGCATGAACCCAAGGTACTTGGCTAAGGGGCTATCTTGGCAAGTATATCATAGGAGACTACCAAAGTGATTGTCATCTCCATTCCAAAGTAGCTAAGGCTTGATGGTATGTTGGGCTTTCCAAATACTCCCTCTACTATGGGAAAGGGGCTTGACTATCTAAAATTCTAATTTCTTTTCGACATGAGAAAGGAAAAATTACCAAGGAGAAGAAGAGAAAGATGACAAATAAAAGAGATTCCAAGAAATTTGAATATCTCACCATGGTCAATCAAAGTCAAGCCATAGAGGTTTAGATAAGAAGGATTGGTGATACAAAAAGGTTTTTTCCCATTATCTACAAGAGATGGAGGCAAGATAAAAGAGTTGACACATTAATTCTTGGTTGACATTGGCTTGCTCTTCCAAAAATGTGAGAAATGAATAATCAATAGAATATCCATCGACAACATAAAGTTAGTATTAGGAAGGGAGTTACCTTTAACTCTTTTCTTTGTGACTACAAGAGAAAACAAACAACCAAAACCTTCTATAGCCACAACATAAACATTAGAGCAAGTAAGTAAACTCAATCAACTAGATGAAAAATGAAGAAGAATATTGACCATTAAAGGAACATCTTTAACACTGAAATAAACATTTGAAAGAAACTTAAACTAAGACTAGATTTTGGACTTGAAATATAGAGTTGACAAAATTAGTTTATTGAAGATGGCTTGTTGCTATGAGTGAATAGCTACTTCTATCTTCCAAAACCACAATAATATTATCTACGATGATGAAACTAGTCTGGTCTAGGATAAATGATGAGAGGAGCATGACATAAACACAAGGAAATATCTTTAGCTATGATCTTATAAGAGACATTCACCAATGTACATTAGTCTTTAGGATCACTAGATTTAGGTACGAATTCAATGTTGCTTTTGTTAATTATATTGCCTAATTAGATTGAATTATAAGCCTCTAAACAGAACAAAGAAGGTTAGAGCCAAAAGTGTCCCACATAGATTTATAAATTCATAAGGGAAGTCATCACAAGTAGAAGATTGATTATTAAGCATGAAAAAAATTTCTTCATGAAGATGAACTGGTGTGATTGTACATAGTCACAAGTAACTCATACATTGTTGAAGGGCTCGATCATGTCCAAGAGAGGGTTCTTGAGCTTTGAAGACTTGCTAGTATTGGTAGACAAAGGATTGAAATCTTTTGTGAAGCTTTGTGAGGAGTTGTTGAATGTATTTGATTTTTTAGAAAACTTGGAAAACATGAAGGGATTGTAAAAATTCCATGGAAACCATGCCTCCAATTTTGAGCTATTGAAAGTGGGCTTTGATTTAAGCTCCCTAGGTGGTAGGACTATCAATAATTTCTTGATTTGGAAAATCTTAGCCAAACATAAAATTTATAGATTTAACAAAAATAGAAGAACTTTCAACTCGATGGTGGCCATGTACAAGTCGTGGCAAAAAAAATGTAATTATTGCTCATAGATGTATAAAAAGTGAGAAGTTTTCTCAATGTATTGGATATGTGCCAAGTGGGTTGATGACTCAATAATAATGTATTAAGAAAAAAAATCCACCTTGGATGTTTGTAGCTTGCCACTCAAAAAGATAAATAAAAAATGATCTAAAAGGATAACCTTTGGTAAGGGCTCAAATAGTAATTGAAAATAGATAGCAAGGGAAAATATTGATTGACTTAACAACAAGGCCATGCCAAGGCATTTGCGAATACTTTTGACACTAAACTGAAGATTTGTGCATATATGACACATACAAGTTTTAGAACAACAATCAGTATTGGGATTAGAAAGACCCAATTTACTATGCATACAATACCATGTATTTTTCACATTATTAGTCCATTACATAAGAAGGTTCCCACATTTATTAGATGTAAAATCAATCATATTAAATTCCCACACATGATCCATAAGTTAGTGGAAAGAGCTTCAATAATCCAACACCAAAGATGAGGTCTTTCGATGTTATAATTGGAAGCATAAATATATATAACCTAAAGGAATGGTTATTAATATTAAAGAGGGTTCGAGAAAGTATGGAAAGTGGGATCACAATCTTGATCAACTAAATGCTACTACTATCTAAAAAAATGAAAGTGGCAATTCCATCTTGACCTAGCTCATGCTCACTATAAAAAATAACTTGTTGGGCCATATGATATGAAAAACAATAAAAAGTAAAAACCTATAAAACTATTATCTAAAATATACTCTAAAAATTATTTAGACAACTTAAATTGTGGTAGTTGGATAGTTAGAAGAGGTCCCTAAGATTGGTGCTCACCCAACACAAACTTTCCATCCTCTACCACCTTGACTTGGACTACATAAGTGTCTAGCACTCATTTGGGGTGAGGCTAGAGGAGAAATTGGCTGAGTAGCTACTTGAGAAGAAATGACACTTGTAGGCATAAGTGTCTTATTGAAGTAAAGTTTGCTCCCCTCAAAATATTCACTAAGATGTGAAAAGATGACCTCCTTTTCCTTGGCATTGGACTTTGAAACTTGCATCCCCTTAGGTTGTTATTGAGGACCAAAAGGGCTTGGGACTTTTGCTCTATTATTTTGACTATTTTTTTATTATCAAGTGTATAGTCAAAATGATAATATTTTTAAAAATATTTCACTCTCTAGAATATTCTTCTATTAGTACGAAATTATCATATTTTTAAAAATATTTCAGCTACTTGAGAAGAAATGACACTTGTAGGCATAAGTATCTTATTGAAGTAAACTTTGCTCCCCTCAAAATATTCACTAAGCTGTGAAAATATGACCTCCTTTGCCTTGGCATTGGAGTTTGAAACTTGCATCCCTTAGGTTGTTATTGAGGACCAAAAGGGCTTGGGCCTTTTGCTCTATTATTTTGACTATTTTTTTATTATCTTGTATAGTCAAAGTGATAATATTTTTAAAAATATTCCACTCTCTAGAATATTCTTCTATTAGTATGAAATTATCATATAAGCTAGGTATGTAATAAGTGTAATATCTACATTTAAACATTGTAAGTTTTCCTTGGTATTTTTAATTTCCTTATCTAATAATATTTAGGGTTCTTCGACAACATGTAATTTTTATTTATGTACTTTATTTGTAAGGGATGTAGTTTTCGTGTAGTCATGGGATCAACTATAATTACATAAAAAATGTTTGGATCAAGTTAAATACTTCATAAATTCTTTTTTATAGAGCTAGTTATGAGGGCTATGTTTCTTTTTATTTATGTTGGTAGTTTAATTATATATATCCTTTTTATTTAGAGTTATAAACTAATTGAGCTAGATTTTCTATTTTGTTACTTTGGTTTATGGTAAACTTTCTAATGTAAATTAGTATAGTAGTCTCAACACCTAGCAACCCATTAAATATACTTTTCCTAGGTTTTATTTATGTACTTTATTTGTAAGGGATGTAGTTTTCGTGTAGTCATGGGATCAACTATAATTACATAAAAAATGTTTGGATCAAGTTAGATACTTCATAAATTCTTTTTCATAGAGCTAGTTATGAGGGCTATGTTTCTTTTTATTTATGTTGGTAGTTTAATTATTTATATCCTTTTTATTTAGAGTTATAAACTAATTGAGCTAGATTTTCTATTTTGTTACTTTGGTTTATGGTAAACTTTCTAATGTAAATTAGTATAGTAGTCTCAACACCTAGCAACCCATTAAATATACTTTTCCTAGGTTTTATTTATGTACTTAATTTGTAAGGGATGTAGTTTTTGTGTAGTCATGGGATCAACTATAATTACATAAAAAATGTTTGGATCAAGTTAGATACTTCATAAATTCTTTTTTATAGAGCTAGTTATGAGGGCTATGTTTCTTTTTATTTATGTTGGTAGTTTAATTATTTATATCCTTTTTATTTAGAGTTATAAACTAATTGAGCTAGATTTTCTATTTTGTTACTTTGGTTTATGGTAAACTTTCTAATGTAAATTAGTATAGTAGTCTCAACACCTAGCAACCCATTAAATATACTTTTCCTAGGTTTTATTTATGTACTTTATTTGTAAGGGATGTAGTTTTCGTGTAGTCATGGGATCAACTATAATTACATAAAAAATGTTTGGATCAAGTTAGATACTTCATAAATTCTTTTTCATAGAGCTAGTTATGAGGGCAATGTTTCTTTTTATTTATGTTGGTAGTTTAATTATTTATATCCTTTTTATTTAGAGTTATAAACTAATTGAGCTAGATTTTCTATTTTGTTACTTTGGTTTATGGTAAACTTTCTAATGTAAATTAGTATAGTAGTCTCAACACCTAGCAACCCATTAAATATACTTTTCCTAGGTTCCATATGTTGTATTGATTCCTCTTGTATTCTTGTAGTTTATTTAGTTAGCACCCCCTTTCCAGGCTATTTGCATATAAGTGAATGTTTTCACTAACATTTAATCATGGATGGTTCATGAATCCACTTATTTGATCATTTTGTTAGCTATTTTGTGTAGGTTCAAGGCCTTGCACAGACATATGGGTGATTTCACCAATATTTTGTTATACCTAGTGAAAGAATCTACTTGTTCTATTATTTTATTTGCTTTTTTGTATGTTCAAGGATTTAATTTTTTAACTAACAAAAGTCATGTCCTTCACTCAATACCCACACCTCTCTTTATTTTAGGGTGTTGCTTTCCCTATAGTCAACTTCAATTCTCAACAAGCAACACCTTTCCCTACTTACAACATCTATTAGATCCTTTGGTAAGCCTTTTTCTTTTCCTCTCCCTTTCTCTACCCTATTTTTTGCTTTGTCTATTTTTTATATATTATATAGTTATAAATCCACCCTTTTATGTATTTTTATTCATCCACAATATTCATGGAACATTGTTCCCAACAATTTTGTGATGAAGGTCCTATTTCATGTATAAACAACCAAAAGTGTAGGTTGAGATTGATGAGTCTTACAAAAATGTTATACCCCATTTTCTTGTTGTCTTCGAGCTTCTTTAGTTTCTTTAGTTTGATACATTTAACAAAATGAGACCTCACTCCTACATTATTATGTAACATCACTTACAAGCAAGTGGAGCGAGCTTCTTTAGTTTGAACATAATACAACATCTTCCCTCCCTTGATAAGAGTTGTACCACTTGAATGAGGAATGCTGAATAGATATGCATAGTTATTGTGAATTATAGTAGACTGATACATGATGGATATCAACAAATCCCCCTTGTAGGAATGATTAATATTCCCCTTCTAAAGACTAGGACTTAGTGATCATGTACATGAGAGTGCCTCCAACTCCCGTGGTCAACATAAGAATCATGAGTATTCACATATGGGTAATGATCAAGAAAGATCTTCACGATCATACAATTTCATTAGAAAAGAAAATATCTAACAAATAAATTTATCATCAAGAAAAAAATCTAAGTATTACTATACTCTCTTATGATACTTTCCATGCCCAAAAAATATAATGACGAGAAAAATTGAGCAAATTTTTTTCAACCAATATTCAAGATGTGTACCCTTGAAATTGTGCAACTTGCAATGAATCATGTTAGTAACTTATCATGGATCTACATATACATCTAAGTGGTGCCACTCCTTATGTTATAGTGTGAAAGTGGAGCATGTAAAAGTCTTTAAATGATCATAGCTAGAGGCTTACAAGTCATCACAAATGCATAACACATATCAACCATTGATTAGGATGATGTAGGTCTCTATTTGAATAAGATCAAACCCTAGGCACTAGGGGTTAAGGTCTTAGGGCCATCTTGACCAATTTTTGAATAATAATAATGATATTTAATTAAATGCCAAAATAACACCAAACTTATGATAAACGAGGCTCAATATCTTTACCAAAATCTTATTAATTAAAGATTGATTGCCAACTTATCTCACCAATCTATATTATTAACATAGCTAACCTTATTAGGGCTACACCTATATCTAAAATGATTTAACTTACTTGCATGATAAATAGATCATTTTAATTGCATGAAGGTTGAGTGTAGAGGTATCCTATTTCCTTTAATTTATTAAAAGGGGTTAATTCTAAATCATAATGTCCCACAAAATAAAAACTAAATGAAAATAATATTAATTTATTATTTTAATAACAATATCCTTATTTCAATAGCAAGATCCTTTAAAATACATCTTAAGCCAAGGGGGACTAGTCACATGGTCCCACACCATAGTCTAGTTCACTCATTAGGTTAAAATAATTTGAGTAAAATAAAATTTAAAAGGGTTTAGAATTTCCTAATAGGTTGAACACTAAACTCATCCATAAGGATGATATTTAATGTTAGCTCTTAGATCCTAAGGATATCAACCAAATAACTCCCCTTGCATCTTTTGACCATTTACTCTTGTAGGTTGAAGGATTGTCACATTGAAGGAAGAGGGAATTGATTGTTTGAAGGATTTGGAGAGCCATGGATTACACATATTTTTATCCTTTTTTATTGGTGTATATACACATATGCCTACATGTATACACACACATATGGATAGCTTTTTAATATCCACACACACACAAATTGTAATGCCCAAAAACTTATGGGCATAAACTATCATGTTAAAACACTAAAATATTTTTCCTTTTGCTTTTCCTTTAGTTATATAAACTCCATCATTGAAAGAAAATTATTTTAACCACTCATGTTAGGCTCATCAATCTCCAAACACTGTAATTTCCTTCACATTAGCTATTAATACTTTATTACAAAAGAATATTGTAAGGATCAAGTAATTATAAGATAATTGAGGTCAATTAGTTAGTAATCTAAAGAGGGCCTTGCAAGGTTTATTCATACATAGTTGTCATATATATTCATCTAATTATGTTATGAACAACCAACCTAATTGGTTTTATTATAGGGTAAATTTTATAATTTAAGTATACCTTGTAGGAGTTTATGGTGAACTCCTCAACACCCCAAATCACCTACAAGGCAACAATAACTTCCAAAAGAGAGAAATGACATAGATTTCATGCTTTAATTATGGATGCAAGATTGCAATATTGAATATGATAATGTACATATTGTGCCTTACTTATAAAGACAATCAATGAGAAAGGATTAGACAAGATCTTGGCATGTGTCTTAGTTCTCTATAATGAGACAACTACCTCAACAAATATTAAATGACTTAGGACACAAACATTAAATACCAAAAGATAAGATATGGTTTAGTGATAACTAATGCTAATTAGAAAGATTCCCTCCTAGGACCTAAGTGGGCTTAACATGTAAATAGGACCTAGATAGGTAAAACACTTATTTGCACCAACACCCCCTTAAGTACAACTTAGGGAGTACTAATTATGCAAATTACACAAAGATAGATCCCGACTACGAGGACAGGTTAGGTACCCATGTACATATGCAATAAAATCTCTCACAAATGGAGAAAAGGAGAAAAATAGTGAGACAAAACTCCTCCCCAAAAGAGAGGAAAGATACAATAATGTACTCCATAAAAAGGGAGAAGAAGAAACCCCATTCGAGGAACCCCCCTGCCCCCATAAGAGATTCAAAGAGAGAGCATTCAACCCCCTCTTAATGAGATAACCTAACACAAAGAAATACTTGAAGCACATTGGTGGAGTAACACTAGAACCCTAATCAAGGCAAGAAAAGGACGTAACACAACCTAACTAATCTACAACAAACTTTACAAATTTGCAATTTTTTTAAACAATAATAGCATAATACACTACTTAAGGCAATAGTCAATGATGTCATTTAGTTAGGAGCAAAGATGGCAATGAGTCTATATATATTTAAATAATAATGTTTACTTCTTTTAGATTAATATAACATACCTCTTACCTACTCAATATCTCTTGCATTCCATCATGTCGTAGTTTTCTTACTCCCAATACCTATTCCTGCAAGTTGTTAACATGACTAGGTGCACATGTGAGACAATGAATGATTAGATGCCTGATTATTAAGATCAACCATATCATCAATTTAAATTAAATAATCAAAAGAGTAGTTTAAGATTGGATTGCAATTATGGATAGTGTATGCATAACATCAAGAGAGGTTGGTGGGTTCAAGAAAGCCTTAGAAAGATAGATCCTAAGGGCTAGGCCTAGTCCTCAGTGGCTCATCTCAGATGGCCTTGCCTACATAATATTTGCACAAAGGCACCGTAGTTCAACAACTTGAGTTTTCTCGAACTCATTTGACTCACCAACAAAAGGGTATATCCACTAGGTTTCAAAAGATGACTCTACCTCAATCATAATCACAACCCAATAACACTAATAAGCACTGTAGACGTCCAATTTTGATCACTTCAATATGATCAAAACGCGTCTTCTTATTCATCCGGTTGCTCATCCCCTATGTCAATATTAATTAAACCATTTGTTTAATTAATACCCTGCATCTTGCATAAGGGTCCTAAAGTATTTAATTTGATACTTTACCCCTCTTCCTCTTCTAAATTAAATAAATATACCCTTTTATTTAATTTAGTCATATCCCCCTTTTAAATTAAAATTCATGAATTTTAATTCCTCTTTTCTCTCTCATGGTCACATCCTCCAACTTTTGCAAGTTGGTCCCCTAATCCATCTTAATTACTTCATCTTCTTCTAATTAACAGGGGTTAGCATGTGCACACCCTTAATCATCATTAAGGTCACATCCTCCATAATTTCCCACTTGCTTCTAATGAGTCATTAGTCCATCTAACTGAGTACTTGCACAACCTTAATCATTTGATTAGCCTAACCTAATCCTCCTCCCACTTATGGCATGTGTCCTTAAGTCAACCTTATTTAAAGACTTTCTCCTTTTGGACAAGGCACTCCACTTCCCCATGTGAATTTTTAATTCACCTTTTAATCCCCCAAGGCAGGAATTTTTAACCCTACACTTCTCATGTCCCTTCACTTATTCTTTATTCTTTCCCATCTCCCCATGAGAATATTTGAGGAATTTTTAATTCCCCACTTGTCCTCTCACCCACATGGGGACAAGGACCTCCTTTATGAGGAGATCTTGTCCAATCCCAAGGTACTTTGTACCCCCTCCATGTCATGTCCTTCTCCTTCCACCTCATGTCCACTTCACCTTTTAGGGCTATCTCACATGCCACATGTCAAGATGTGAGGGCTTGTGAGTTCTCAACTCACCTTAGCCCTACATCTTGATATTTGGTGGCTCAATCTTGACCCTCCATTTCCCCTAGGAATTCTAAAAAATCCTATAAATACCCCCTCTTTTCTCTCATTTTGGGGAGATCATTTTTGCTAGCCAAACTCTTGCAATTTTGTTTCTCAACTTATACTTAGCCATTTTCACATTTTCGTCCACTTGCACTCATCCTCACAACATCATTTAGCTTGCATCTACTTGCCATCCAAGGAGCATACACATCAAAGATCGAAGGGCCAACTAAAGGATCGATTCGTTGCAAGGTATAAAGTTCCATTTCATTGTTTTTATCTTGTTTTGTTTCCAACTTATGCTAATCTTGAGGTGTAGGTTGTTTTGGTGTTTATTTACACTTTTTTACTTGTTGCTTGTTTTGTAACGCGCACATTCGACCTATCACATTTCTGGCACGCCCGGTGGGACCCACAAACGGGTCTATTTCTTTCACATTTGCTATTTTTTGCATTTTTCAAGGTCCAGGTTGCAGAGTGGCGGACCTGTCCTGACAGAGTGGTGGATCTGTCCGGCGGTGGTGGACCTGTCCTAACAGAGTGGCGGACCTGTCCTGTAGTGGTGGACCTGTCTTGACAGGGTGGCGGATTTGTCCTCCGGTGGCAGACCTGTCCTGCTGTGGCGGACCTGTCCTGACAAAGTGGTGGACCTGTCCTTGCAGAGTGGCGGATCTGTCCCTACAGAGTGGCAGACCTGTCCTCCAGAAGGTAAAAAATTCCAATTTTTTTTTTCGATTGTCTTTTGGTAAATTAGGCACATAGTTTAATTAAAGGGGTCAATAAACCTTGCTTGGCATGTTTGGAAAGGCTATTTGACATATCCAATCCCCTTGCGCCATTTGGCGATCCTGGGTGAAGAGAAATTGTAGCTTTCTAAGTCCTTTTGAGTCACCCTTTTTCACTTTCTTAGTGGGACCTGCTTGGGGATTTCATCACCCCAAGGGATGATTCCAACCACGCGTATCGACGGGGTATATAAAGGGGGGAGAGCAAAAGCTGTACCTCAATCCAACCACATTGTAATTGGCGAAGCGTCGGGATGACGTGAAGAGTTGGTTCGAGCCTTTAGTATCTCGCTAAGGTTCCCGACTCACGCTTGTAATGGGTTGGTGTTCACGGTTTGGGCCTCACATACCAGGTGTATATCGAGGACTCCTTAGCAACCATGTGCATCCTAGAGTAGAAGACTTTGTTGACCATACCCATTTCTACTAATCTTAGGGTTGTGTTGTTTGAATTGTCTTTCTTGTGCAAAAAACCAGTGATTATCAGTTTGGCCAAGTCTTTTATGATTGCTATATTTTGGGTCCTTTGCCTTACCCATCCATCAAAAACATCAAGCCTAAACTTATCCTTTGGCGGACTTGTCCTTATCCTTTGGCGGACCTATCCCAGTGTAGTGGTGGACCTGTCCCTATGCAGTGGCAGACTTGTCCTAGTGTAGTGGCAGACCTGTCCCTATGCAGTGGCGGACCTATCCTTGTGTAGTGGCGGACCTGTCCTATTGCAGTGGCAGACCTGTCCTCCTGAAGTGGCAGACCTGTCCTAATGCTATGGCAGACCTGACTTTTAACTAGCCTATATTATCACTTGGCATTCATTGTCCCTCTGTTTTGAACATCGATACGACAATTTAGCATCCAGAACAAACATCTGAACGTCCCTTCCGAGCCTCCATCTCTTCGTTCTAAGAGTCATTTATCCTGAACAGTCTTTTGCTTGTTTGGAGAACCATTCGTCTACCCTAAGATGCTCCCCATCCATCCTAGTTCTGCTTTCATCTCTGATCTCCGTTATCCCTTATAAACCTCGTTGGAGTTGTCATCCAAGTTGACCTAGGTATTCATCCCTAATCATAATCATCATAACTGGCTTAGGATTGCTATCTATCTTAAGTCAGTCATCCTTTTCGACCCAATCAATCCGCTTCTATCTCAAGTTGGATTTGGTGTCGTTATCATACATCCACCTTCTAATCAATACCTAGTGTTACCAAGGATCCTTCTTAAACTCGGTTGTGGATCTCGGTCTTCATCATATTTATCATCACATCAATCCTAATCACCCGACCAATCTGACCCCCACATCATCAAACCTATCCGAATCAAAATCCAAAACTTGGACTAATGCAGTGTCATCAAATCAATCCACATCGGTCTAACCAATCGTCATCAATCAATCTCGCATCAAGTCAAATCAATCCTTCATCATCAAGGTCTTTCTAATATCTTGATTCCTCTCATCATCGTGCATGCCTGTTCAGACTCGATCACAGGCAAATAAAATGGCCAACCAACAAGCCCTGAATGCCCAATCAAACAATCCTCAAGATCCCAATAACACAATGAACATCCCTCACGATCCCCACAACGACACCTCATCACAATCCAATGTGGATGGTCAAAACACGTCACCACCTGGGGAGGAAAACATGGCTGATCAACCTGAGCTCACATTCAAGGAACACTTCAGCAACCCTGTTAATGCACAAATGACAGAACGCCTTCTCGAAAGACATGGGGACAAAATCTTGGCTCACTTGATTGATAAAGGTGTCAAGCTGCCGTCAGGTGTCGACTTATCCAAGTATGGCACCTCCACATCTAATGTACCCCAAGACCTTCCCAGTAGCTCATATGTCCCCAACGTTCCTTCCGTAGAGGGTTGGCATCAACCTGAATTCGACAACGCTGTCCTATATCCCGTTGGTAATCCCACACATCCCGCCATCTCGGTCACAGGAACACCCCAAACCATCGATCCCAATGATCCTTTTGCCTATGGCATGCCGCAAAACGTCCCACAACCACAACCATTAATGCTATCGACACCACTCCCTTCTAACCCACCTCCTGTCAACACTGGGGGCAACCCTTTTGCCGCCTTGCCCCCACCTCCTGGGGCTACCAATCCTCCACCATCGTCATTTATACCCCAACACCCGCCCCAATCTACCAATCCTCCACCATCGTCATTCATACCCCAACAACCGCCCCAATCTACCAATCCTCCACCATCGTCATTCATACCCCAACACCCGCCCCAATTTACCAATCCTCCACCATCGTCATTCATACCCCAACACCCGCCCCAATCTACCAACCCTCCACCATCGTCATTCATACCCCAACAGCCGTCCCAATCCAACATCCCTCCTTCATCATCATTCGTATCCCAACAACCTCCCCAAGCCTACGCTCCCACTAGCATTCAACAACCTCCCTTGCACATCTCATTCGCACCTCCACCTCAACAACAACCATTGGTCAATCCCCTATTTTCAACACAACCATCACAACATCAATCGCAAGGGAATCAACCTCGGCCTTCAGCCTCGACCATATCTCCATTCCTTGCATCCATTTTACGCCCGCAAGCGTAGCCGCCACATAACATCCCATCTCACCCACCGCAGCCACCAACTATGCATCAACAACCACCCCATCATTACAACTATTATAACCAGCAACAATATCAACAACCCTCCTATGTAGCATCACAACAGTCATATCAGCACCCCCAATATTCGTAAGCTAATCAACAACACCTTCTCCATACTTCCCAACAGTATGCCACCCATAACTACCCAACCAATTCATATCTCGCCTCGCAACAACAACCTCTTTATCAGCAAGGTCCCTTGGCGTATCAGCACGGGATGCCACCTCCTCATCCATACGCCCATCTCCAAACATCATCTCAGAATCCACAATCGTCCTACCATCAATACCCATCCAACACACCGGCCAATGCGGATATCCTCGAAATCAAAGCCACTCTGAAGGATCTCCAGGCAGGGACTGGCAAACAATCGTTCAAGTTTGAAGATATATGCCCTTATCCGTATGATCCCTCCATCTCATTGATCCCCTTCCCCAAACATTTTGAGATGCCAAAGTTTGACAAATATAAGGGGAACAAAGATCCTAAGGCCCACTTACAGGAGTTTTACTCCCATTGTCAAGAAGTTCTCCACAATGACAACTATCTCTTGCGCTTGTTCCACCGGAGTCTGGGAAGCAATGCGCTAGGGTGGTTCATGACCCTAGAAAAGGGATCTATAAAATCTTTTGCAGACCTGTCTGAGAAGTTTGTCTCCTACTTCTCCTTCAATTTGGAGAAAGATACTGATACCCTGGATCTTCTCAAAGAAAAACAACGTGAAGGGGAAACCTTTACTAGCTACCTCTAGAGGTGGCGTGCCCTAGCAAGCCGAATGAAAACCCCTTTGAAAGAAAAGGACATGGTCACCCTCTTCGTGGAGAACTCCCATCCTGACATGGCTCATAACTTTCGATTACATTGTCACCACCTTCGCGGAGGTAGTAGAGAAGGGACCCATCCTTGAGCGTGCCCTTGTTGCCAAGGGGCACATCAAAATATATAGTCAAGATAAGGAAAGGACATTCAATGACAAGCCACGTTTTTGGAACAAGAACAAGAATGCAGTCAATGATGGTGTCACTAACACTAAACATGTCCACATGGCCAACGCATCCCAGAAACAACAGCAATCCATACCTAATGCCATATCCGTACTGCAAGGGACACCCCGTCCTCCCCAACAGTCCAATCAAAATAACCAAGGGAACACTAAATGCCAGTATGCTCAACTAGGAGAACCCTTGAGTGTCGTCTTCAACAAGATGTTGCAGATCAGCTATCCGATCACATACCCTGTCACCAAGCCACTCGACGAATCCAAACCTAAGCCCACATGGTTTACTGAAAATGAATATTGTGAGTTCCACAAAATCAAAGGACACTCTTTGAATAAGTGTCAGGGTCTAAAAAACTACGTCCAAGATCTCATAGATCGAGGCGATATCAAAGTTGACCCCAGTCAAGCTCCGTCGTCCAATGCTCAATTGCAGATCTATCAAAACGCCTTCCCAAACCATAACCAAGGTCCGAGCACCTCCAATAGTAATCCTTAAAATAACATCACAAATAGCGTGAGCTATAAAAATGTACCCCTTAATTACGAAGGTATTATTCATTACATTGAGCAGGTAGAACCTCGTGTATCCATGATACATGCCAAAGCTAAAGACCCTCAATGTGTTGTTACCACACGACGAGCCCGCATCACCATTCCTGCAGCCCCTACACCCGCCCAACCAACTCATGTAACCTCCCAGTACAATATCCTTGATCACTTAGGAAAGACACCTGCACATATCTCCATCTTGGATTTACTCAAGTCTTCCCCCGTGTATCAAAAAATCCTCAATAGAGTCCTATAGGAAACCCATGTGCCTAATAATATGGATCCTACACAGTTCCAAGCCTTGGTAGGACACTTGGCTTCATCCCACCAACTACACTTCAGCCAAAATGATATGCCCAACATTGATGTTAATCACAATCGCCCCTTGCATATTGAAGTTGTGGTTGCTTGGCATAAAATAAAAAGAGTCTTGGTAGATAATGGCTTTGCCCTCAACTTGTGCACTTTAAAATTCATAAAACAGGTGGGGTATACCCAAGAGGACTTAAGCAACCAGATTATTACAATCAAGGCTTATGATAATGCAGAAATAAATTCAGAAGGGATCATCAATCTTCTTGTCCAGGTGGGACCGGTGGTTCAGTACATTACCTGCCATGTCCTTGATCTGGACTTGCCATATAATCTCCTCCTAAGCCATCCATGGCTCCATGCTATGCAAGCCGTGCCCTCCACCTACCATCAGTGCCTCAAATTCCCAGTCAACGAACAAGAGGTCACCATCTATGCCGACGTCCAACCATTCGAATATTGCCGCGCTGTAGAGGCATCATTTCCCCATTTACATTATTGTCCTGGGGTTGAAATGGGGGCATCTCAGTCATCACCCATTAATCCACCATCCACTGTAATAACCACTCCATCCTCCACTAATCCTACAGTCACAAAAGTCCAGATCATTGACAAAGGGTGTGGCGAGTACGAAATGCATACTGCCCTTAATATAGCGACCATGCCACCATCGCCACACGAATATGGTCAACCTTCCCATGCTACCCCAAAGGAAGACAAGACTGTCACCTTCCGTGGCAAAAACATCCCTACCACCACTTTCGTATCCCCAAGTATCAAGACAGATGCGCCAGAATAAGACATAAGCCAATGGGTTTACCAAGAAGAGCCTCAGCCGAAAACTCCTCTTAAGGAATACTTTCAAGAAAAGTACCCCTAGCCGACAAAGTTCGTGGAGAAGCATAACTATCAAGGCCGGGGCCTAGGAAAGTAAGAACAAGGACGGTTACAACCCATTGATACGTCTTTGCTACCAAAACATGTGGGCATCGGGTATGACAGAAAGCAGAAAGGCCCGGAAACATCGTCTAATACTTCCAATAGTGTAGCTGTGGATGATGGCTCATTGGAAGACATACCCGAGGAAGAATCCATCATACGTGTGTACGATGACGTCGATCACGCCGTCCTATCTTCCATGTTCGAATGCCTATCTGTCTGCACTATTAGTCTATCCCTTTGCCATCTCGAGCTCATTGATTGGGACCTACGAACTAGCACACCTGTCAGTATGTTTGCGAATATATATGTCAACCTCATGGGATTGGGGGAGGATGAACACTCCAGTCGCAAAAATGAGAATAAGAAAAATAAAAAGTGGTCATCTAGTGAAAACCTCCCTGAGGCACTTCCTGATCTGGAAAAAGTAAAAATAAAGGACGCATCTAATGGCGAAAACCTCAAAGAGGCGCTAGAAGATGGAGATGTTCATCTTCCCCTTATGGGAACTCAGTTATCCACCCGATCATCTATCCTGATTGAAGAGACTCAAGAGGTCAATCTAGGAACTGCTGAAAGTCCTAAGGTCACCTATGTAGCTAAGTCACTCTCAGAGCAAGAATATCCAATCATCATGCAGCTACTTCAAGAGGGAATTGTTAACTTTGCTTGGTCATACTCAGACATGCCAGGCTTAGATCCCGCCTTAGTGGTTCATCACCTAGACATCCGCCTAGATGCTAAACCTGTCAAGCAAAAACTCTGCAAGATGCATCTGCAAGTCGCGTTGTTAGTCAAGAAGGAATTGGAGAAGTTATTGGAGGCAGGATTTATCAGACCAATTGACTA
>VDFB02075321.1:63067606-63207595 GCA_007258455.2 Sequoia sempervirens | reverse complement strand
TGTGATTTGGTTCAATTATGCATATTCTCTCTACAACGTTCCAAACTAATCTTCAATTTTAATTGAAAATTTATTACAAGGTAATATACCTTCATAGATCTATGATCTTAGAAACTATCTTCAAACTTAAAATAGGTAAACTGATTAACTTGGAGTACTTAAAATAAAAAATTCCTTCATCACACTCTAGCTCTCCTAATAATGCATATTAATGATCTCTTCAATCTAGCGACTTCTCAAGGTTCATGCACATGGAGAAAACATATCATTTGCTCCATATTTAGATAAGGATATCAATAAGAACCAAAGAATTATAGAATTGTTATGGTTGGGTTGGACATACTTGAACATGATATTTCCTATAGTTTTAGATGATTTGTTTTTTCAAATTTATTGATTCCAAGAAACTTATACTAAAGGTCCTAGAGTTATATAATTAATTATCAACTAATAGATCATTATTAATGCTTAAAGATATAATTGAAGAACTAAGGGCATGTCATAAGATTTGTAATTATCTAGTTGATTTTTGAAAGACATTTTTCATTGTACCTAAAGATTTTATAATCCAACTGCTTTGTGACATGCAAATTTAGACCATTTGCTTGTTCAAAGCAAGACATTTTATGAGAGGGTTGTTGGTTAGGTCTCAACTCTTGTTGATTTCACAAACTTAATATTAGTAGCTTTTAAACAAGGCTCTCCACTTTCACTTATTTTGTTTGGTCTTTAAATAGATGAATTACAACACAATATTCCAAATACAAGAAACACAAATGATGGTTGTATTCTATGTAATATAATTATCACTATTTTTTATATTTATAGATAGTATAATTCTTATGTCACATACTATTAAATGCTTACAATGAAATATTTGATATTTTGAACTTCTTTTTTTACACTCATAGTATACAAGTTAGCTTGAGAAAAATGGACTAGTATTTTAATACAACAAAATAGGAAGGATGTGTGAAAGTAATCTCATTCACAAAATAAATTTAGTTGGAGTGCCTTCCTATTACACTTATCTTAGTGTACCTTTCTTAATACCTCCTCTAAATATGCTTCTTACCATAGAAGAGAGATTATACTAGTGTTGCATGCTATACTTAATACATTTGAAAGGCAATGCTTTTAGCTCCAATTTCAACAGGCCTTCAAAGGAAGTATATGCATCTTCCACATTGTATTGTCACCAATAATCACTTACAACTATGAGGTTTGTGGCCATAGCTTTTGCATTACTAGTTAAGATTGAGTTAATATAGTTTTTATCTCCATTGCATCTAAAAACAAAAAAAAAAAATCAATTCTAAATGTGTGCAATTATGTTAGTGGAATTCATCATGCATCCTCTTTATATTTAAGTTATCTTTCATGTAGTATTTTTTCTTTACAGGCTAAGATATACGGAGGATACAATATTTAGACAACATATATGTTTTAAAAGCTCTCCAATCACCCATGAAGTTATGTGAACAAGGAACTAATAATAGTTGATATTCCTTGTGCATGTCCTTACAAAGCATTGGTCTTGATATTAAATATCTTCTCCCTAACGCATTCTCAATCAATGCTCCTACACATGTTGAAAGACATATTCATAGAGGAATTGGGAATGAGATATTTAAATTTTTTCTATAGAATTACATTTTTTTGGATTAAACTAGTAGAATTATTTTCAATAAAAATACATCACTAAGTTTTGAGCATTTTATCCAAATTGAATATAGGCATAAGTTTACTCCCAAGTAAATTATGTTTTATTCTAGCTTGAGATTCTCCTTGGTTTAATTGTGGATACATGAGTTTTCATTATATTTTTATGCAGTTAGAGAATTATATTTCTAACATAAGTATATTTTCATACTTTTCAATAATAGACCACAATTTAATGTTCATTACATCACAAGATCCATTATAGATTTTATTTTTCTTAGATAATCTCAAGAATATTTATAATATCTTTAGTTCATTATAAATATTAACAATGAATATAGTTTCAACCTCTTTAAAATTCGTTCAGATAATTATTTTTCTCAACCTTCATTTTCAAATTATTTTTCAACCTCATATTTATAAGCACAAGTGACCTAATTGTTTTTCCTATTACTCAATTTTTGAAGTGTGGGATCTCAATAACATCATAACAACTTGACATACACTATTATTTTTAAATATCTTTCCTTTTTTCTTTTTCTTTTTTTATTTTAAAACTTGAACATGAAATACACAATCTCTTTTAGTACAATTAATTAGTTACACTTATTAGTGGGGAATAATATCAATTTCAATGTCAACATTGTACAATCTATGTGATCATTATGGAATTTGTCAATCATGAAATATTAAAGAATTCATATAATTAATAACAATAATAAGTGTTATTTTTCTAGAAAAGTAATCATATCAATGACAAAATAATAATAATAATTTCTCTTGGGCCCAATTATAATGTATATAAAGGAATAACTAAATCAAGAAATCTAAAGATATCAAACACAATTATGATATATTAACTACATATAATTCTACTGTGTGCAATGACAATGTTTTTCATAAAAGAGTGTTCAAAATAAACTAAAATTTTGCATATCACATACATTCCATCCATCTAGAAGAAATTACATAGAAATAATAAATTACATTTGTGAGCATTTCTTTCAATGAAAGAAATTTATTATCAATTGGGCTAATCTAGACACTAATACAAGCTAGTGGGAGGTCCAAATGACTATATTCTAAGATGAACAATATCATGGGGGATTTCTTCCTCCAACCATAGAGCCATATGTGTCCCTTTCCAATCCTCCAAACTAGAGGTATTATTTACCTTCATAATGCATTTTAATCATGAAATATAATACTAGAGAGAAATTATTTTCATATCCATGTTTATAAATCAATAATGACAATTAAGTAGAATAATGATAAATATATAAATAAAATAACATGATAATTCTTTGTCCAAAGACTTATGAGTAGTCTCATTAAGGTGCTATGAGACCTTATAATTTAGAATCCCATGATTCTCAATGGTTAACCTATGGAATTTTGGTTACTACATCAAATACTCATGCAGTCCAAGATTAATAGTCTAGAGTTAAGTTCAACAATAAGAAAAAATTGAAACAGAGGAAATATATTTTTATTAAAAGCTAATTAGTTGAATGCATTTATTGAAAATGTCATAAATTCATTAACAAACATGAGCTATAACAAGAAGGCTAGGTTTCATGTAAGGTTTCAAACATCCTAACCACAATATTCATTGTTATAATAAAACCATTTGTATAAATTCATGTAAGTTTAGTCCTCTCTATAATCATAAAATACTAAAACAAAATCAACAAAATATAAACAATTGTACAATAGTTAGATTATATATAATTCTTAAGGTTGAACCATCAAAATATTTCACAACCAACCATAGAGAGAATATGTATAATCTTAATTTTCAATAAGTTATTCTTAAATTTATTAATAATTATTTTTTAATAAATCATTAGACATCTATAAGATCTAAAATTAGAACTATCTACTATCTTCAAGAATTTTTTGTAGTTGATTAAATGAATATCATGTTACTCTTATTAAAATATAATTAATACATATTTATGACACAAACATTATAAAATTCTAGTATAGTAAAAAAATACATGAATTAAGAGAATTGATTTAATTAAACTCAACAACAATTCATAATAAAAAAATATTATATATTATTATCTAATGTTTACACTTATCTTTTATACATATTAAATGACCAATTTATAATAAAAATTACAAAATAGTTAAATCTAACATTATATCGAAAATCTATTTTTTTAATCATTCATTTCACAATATAATATACCCATACAATTAATGAATATACTATTTATTGATATAAATAATCTTCTAAAATTAGATGAAACATCTATAGAAAAATTCATCAACAACTTCTTAATATAAATAAATTGAAACCTTCCATGAGGAGAAGTATTGCTTTGTTATTATTATTTGTTTTGAATTACAAAACCATGATATATAGAATATACTTGTAAAATATATAATATACTTGTAAAGTGTATATATAGGAAGTCATATTACAACATTGCACCAGAAGTAATTGATCCAACCCAATATTTATAATGCCTAGATGGGTATAATATATATTAGAAATTTTGCATTGGCCTAGCCCAAATAAAGCTTGATCTACAACTTTGAATCAATATTTTTATGTTGATGAAATCATATGAGGAATAAAAAAAACTTTGAAAATATAAATATCCTATTGAACACATATGTATCTATAGTAAATATTTCATAGATGTTCCCAGAATATTAAAATTCTAGATTGAAACTCCCAAAATAATAAATAAAAAAGTTTGGAATAGAATAAGTACATTCATTGTAGGGATTTATACATGTCTTCTAAATAACAACATATAGTAGCTTAGATGTATAGTATTAAGTTAGAACCAGTGTACGTAAAATTTAGTGCATATATTGATATAGACGAATAATAGAGAATCTTAATAAAAGAGAAGAGGAAATATGTATTCTTTTGTTTGATTAAATGTTGATTTTGTAAAAAAAATTTAATGTTAATTGTAAAATGTGTACAAAAGAAAAGAAAGAGTATGTGTTTGATGTGTCCATCTCTATTTAGATGATTAGAAGACCATGATTTGAAGAGAATACTAATGTGATAATGTGTATATCTAATGGTAAAAATTGTTTACTATGTTATTTTTCATTTAATTTTGTATCTATTTTTAGATAATTATTTAATGTATTTATATATAGATAAATGAAATAATTTTGTGTGAATTTGCATTTATTTCTTATGATTTTTTTTATGCAAACATATTTTAGACTACAAGTGATCTTGCATCACCAAATAAAATTTGTTTTTAGTTTTGATTGTTTTTTGTATGGTAGGTATTTTGTCAAACATAAATATTTAGAAGGTTTTTTCAAGTTGTTATGCATTATGTACATGTTTCTATAGATTAGGTATAGGTTACCCATAGGTGTTCTCTTATTCCACAAATCTATTTGTAGCTATAGCATATATTTTATTTAAATGCTATCTACATATTACTTTAAGGTGTTGTGTCTTACACCTAAATAGTATAAGAACCCTTGAGGGTTATTTTCTAAACATACTATGAGTAAATTAGAATGACATTCTTCTTTCAAGATTGATATTGATTATATTTTCATTGCTTTCATCAATATATTTTTTGACCTCTCAAGAAGTAGTTGAATTTATAGTGCATCAAGTCATTCTTATAGGTGGCTATTCAAAATTTTGACTCAATTTTTGTCAAATCCTTATGAGCTTGATTAAGATTTGGATAAGTTCATCATTGGTTATTGGGATCCGAAGAGGTTCTTAGAACCTTGATGATTTTGATAATATTTCATTAACCAAGTGTTATCTTGATAACTTGTTAAAGGTTTGCATTATTTTTGATGTGTTGGTATTTGCTTAAAGTTGTTATAATATCATCAACTTTTGATGAGGTTATCAAAACCTTGTTAGTGTTTGATAAGGTTTTCACAACCTAGTCTAAATTTGACATAAGTAAAGCAAGTTGATGCATTCAATTAGAAGTAGAGAAATTGAAGACAATAAAAAAAGTTTCAAAACCTAACAAGATTTCAAAAACCTCATTAAACTCTAATAGGTTACTATACTTTAAGATGGAGAGTCTCTTTTCTTGGCTTCTTTGGTTTCACAACCTATGTTAGTTCTTGAAGAAGTTTTTGAAACCATATCAAATTCTAACTAAACTCCTATGGTTCAAAGGGAAATTTTTGTTTCATGTATATTGGCTTCGAATCTTGGTTTCAAAACCTTTGTTGGGACTTGACAAAATTTTCACAACTCTATTAATCTCCGACAAAGAACTCACAACCATGAAAAAGCACATAGCATTTGTAAATAAAGAAATTTCAAAGATTTACAAGTAAATTAGAAGTCTCAATTATCGGTTTTGAAACCACTTTTAAAGTTTGATAAGGTTTTTGAAACCATTGAAACCTCCAATCGCCCATAGGGAGCCACTACTTTCAAATTTGGTGATGGATGATATCATCCAAATTTAAACATCACATAAACCAACAATTAATGTATACCTTTAATGCTCACCTACAATACCAAATCATTAAATATGAATACTTATAAAGGGATTAGATTGCTAGAAGAACTCATCTTGATGAGAATTTTATGTAGGAGCATCCAACAGTGTAGGGAAATCTTGCATCACCTAAAAAAAAAAAATTCTTTATTTTCTTTAGTTGTTCTGAGTCCCATGATGGAACTTAGGGTATATAAGACTGTCAGCCGTCAAAAATAGTGAAAAGCGAGCACTTACTATTTTTAGTAAGTTGGCCTAAACTGGCTCATATGGATGTGAAAATTTACCCCAAGGAGCAGAGTTGAAAACAAATTCTAGTCGCAAAAGAATCACCTCAATACCTTGTACGGTTTGGGAGAAATTAAAGTTTTTATCCTGAGAAATTTCTCCAATGTAGCTTCAAATTCAGATATAAAACTTTAGAGGCCCCAAAACAACTCAAAAGGTGGCCGAACTGACCTACGGTCGGTTTGTGTGTTATAGAGATCGTCGAGAGCTTTCCAACGATATGCAATAATAGAAAATCAGACACCCAATCAAAATTTATGGCCCTACGAAGTTGGTCCTCTAAAAAGTGAATTTCTTAAAAATTTCTTCCTAGGCTAGAAATCAAATGGTGGGACTTTTGGTGTCAAAGCAAAAAGGGGAAATTTGTACTTTCTAGAACACTCTAGGGTGGTTATTGGGAAAAAATGAAAAGGGTTAAGTGGGGGTTGTAGAAGGTGGCCTTGATGGTGCAAATTGTGGCTCCGAATTTAGTAGATTTTTCTTTTCTGAGTTGATTTTGTTGTAATGAATCAAGCCCATGAGGCTGTAGCATGTAAGCTTTGAATCTGTAATTTCATTTTCTGAAAATAATTAGAAGTAAGACATTTTTTTGTCTCGCATCTTTTGTGTTGGTATCTGTTGTTGTGATTTATGTGGGTTTTGGGTGGTGTAGCCCTTATCAAGTGGTATCAGAGCAGGAGTTCCTAAGCTTGTAACAGAGTGTCAAATGTGAGGCAAGTGCAGCAAGACCTATGAGTGTGGGTTGAGTTCAAGATGCCTCCAAGAATTTCCCAGTATGACAGAGGGAGAGGTCAAGGTCGTGAAGGAAGAGATCCACCAAGAGATGAAATTAGATCCCTTAGAAGGCAATTAGAAACCTTTCAACAAGAGGTTCAAAGAAGAGATGTGCAACAAGACAAAGATAACAGTGAAGATGAAATGGAAGAGGAAGAGCATGATCCAATGGATCTTGGAGAAATAAGATTGTTGCAAGCGATCTCAAGCATTGGGAAGAGACCTAAAATGGAGGTTTCAACTTTTAGTGGAAATCTGAATCCTAAAGAATTGACTGATTGGATCAATGACATGGAGGAATTTTTTGAGTTTGAGGAGATTGAAGATCCTCACAGAGTGAAGTTTGCAAAGACAAAATTGAAAGGTCGCACTAGTATATGGTGGAAAGAGGTCCAATTAGAAAGAGGAAGACAAGGGAAAGATAAAATTTCTAGATGGGACAAAATGGTGTCAAAATTGAAGAAAAAATTTATTCCAGTCGATTATGAATTGGAGTTGCTCAAGAAGATGCAGAGCTTGAGGCAAGGGACAAGGATGGTGAAAGAATACACAAAGAAGTTTCACAAGGTCCTGATTCAGATAGGACATTCTGAGGCAAATAAGGAGAAAGTTGCTCATTATATTAACGGTGGAAGCCAAGCATACAGGAAGAATTAACACTAGTAAGAATGACCACAATTGAAGATACTTGTCAATTTTCTCTAAAGGTTGAAGAATGACTAAACAAGAGGTTTGAGAACAAGCAACAAGGTGGAGGCCATGGAGGAAAGACCGGTGGATGGTCATATGGAGGTTGAAATGAAGATCAAAAGAAGGGTGAAGGCTCCAATAGCAACCAAAATTAGAAAGGAGATAACACCTACCATCCTCGTGATTAGACTAATGGAGACCAAAGAGGAAGGGGAAGATTTGGATGAGGACTAAGAAGAGGAGGCTTCTATGGAACTTGTTTCTAGTGTGGAGAAGAAGGACATAGAGCCTATGAGTATTCTCAATATCAAGGAAGGACAAATAGAATACCTAAGGGTAATGCATGAGTTGCATGTGTAGATGAAGATGCCGAGTCTTCACATTATAAGGATGCAGAAAGAGAAGAGGTTCTTGTTACCAGAAGACCCTTGGTGAATGAATAGAAGGAACCAACTCAAAGGAAGAATTTGTTTCACACCAGATGTAAGTGTGAAGGTAAAGTTTGCAATGTTATTATTGATGGAGGTAGTACTGATAACCTTGTTTCAGAAGAAATGGTTAGTAATTTGTAGTTGGAGAGAAGAAGGCATCTGAACCCATACCAAATTGCTTGGTTGTAGAAGGACCATAAAGCCTTGGTAAATGAACAATATCTGGTAAAGTTCAAGATTGGAAATTACCATGATGAGGTATTGTGTGATATTATTCCTATGGATGTTTTTCATATGTTGTTAGGTAGACTGTGGTAGTTTTATCATCGAGTAGTGCATGATGGACATGCCAACACCTATTCTTTGACAAAGGATGGGGTTCGTCATAAGCTAAATCCCTTGAAAGAGGAAGAAGAAAAGGTATGCAGTAATACAAGAATTTATTTTGATAATGGAAGAAAGTTCCTAGAAGGTATGAAGCATGAGCATATGTGTTTTGCATTGATCCCTAGAGTTGATAAAGAAGATACTACTAAGGTACTTGTAGAGGTTTCATATTTGTTGAATGAGTTTCAAGCTATTGTTTTTTATAATGTACTTGAAGGTTTTCCTCTAGTAATAAATATTAGTCATCAAATGGACTTGATTCCTGGAGCTAATTTTCCAAATAAGGCATCTCATCGTATGACTCCAACAAAGAGTGAAGAGTTGAATAAACAAGTACAAGAGTTGTTGCAAAAAAGATTGATTAGGGAGAGTTTGAGTCCATGTGTAGTACTTGTAGTACTAGCACTAGCACCAAGGAAGGATGGGGAATGGCGGATGTGTACAAACTCTAGTGCCATCAATAAGATCACCATCAAGTATAGATTTCCCTTGCCAAGAATGGATGACATTATGGATTGTTTAAGTGAAGTTGAGTACTTCACGAAGATAGATCTAAAGAGAGGACATCACCAAATCCAGATTAGAGAAGGAGATGAATGGAAGACAACCTTCAAAACTAAGGAGGGCTTGTATGAGTGGTTAGTCATGCCTTTTGGGATAACCAATGCATCAAACACATTTATGCAACTTATGAATGAGGTATTGAAAGAATTTTTAGGAAAATTTGTTATTATTTATTTGGATGATATTTTGATTTTCAGTAAGACATTGGAGGAGCACTTGATGCATATCCAAAGAGTTTTTGAGAAGCTAAGGGAGAAGTTGTTGGTTAATTTGAAGAAATGTAGTTTTGTGAAAAGGGAGTTGGTGTATTTGGGATTTGTTGTCTCAGCAGAGGGTCTTAAAATGGATCTAGAGAAGGTGAGAGCTATCATTGAATTTCCTACCCCGAGGAGTGTTACATAGGTAAGATCATTTCATGGTCTAGCAAGTTTTTGTAGAAATTTAATTAAGAATTTCAGTAGTATTTGTGCACCTCTAACTGAAGTGATGAGATGGGATAGAAAAGAGTTTAAGTGGACCACAAGAGCATCCAAAAGTTTTGATATGTTGAAGAAGAAAGTTATAGAGCAACTTGTTTTGGAACTTCCAGATTTCAATAAGGTATTTCAGGTAGATTGTGATGCTAGTGGCACTGCCATAGGAGTTGTTTTGAGTCAAGAAGGTAAGCCTATTGCCTATTTTAGTGAGAAGTTGAATGATGCTAGGTAGAAATATTTTGTCTATGACCAAGATTTTTATGCTATAGTTCAAGCTTTGAAGAAATGGAGACACTATTTGTTTCCAAAAGAATTTGTTTTATATACTGATTACCAGGCTTTGTAGTATCTCAATAGTCAAGGAAAGTTGAATCAAAGGCACTTAAAATGGGATGAGTTTTTGTAGAGTTATACTTTTGTTTTGAACCATAGGAGTGGAAGGTCAAATAGAGTTGTAGATGCCTTAAGTAAAAGGAAAAATTTGTTGATAGATATGAATATAGAGGTTGTTGGGTTTAATGAACTCAAGAGTTTGTATCCAGAAGATCTAGACTTTGCAGAAGCTTGGAAGGATTGTTTGGAACCTATTACATTGGATAGGATGAGATGGTTGGATTTCTTAATCCAAGATGGGATGTTGTTTAGAGGAAGCCAATTGTGCATTCTAGGGAGTTCTATGAGAGAGAATCTAATCAAGGAGAAGCATAGTGGAGGATTGGCTGGACATTTTGGTCGAGATAAGACCATTTCTCTTGTCAGTGAGAATGGTTATTGGCCATAGTTACAACAAGATGCAAATAAATTCATAAAAAGTTGTAGAGTATGTCATATGGTGAAAGGAACAAGTCAGAATACTGGATTATATCAGCCATTACTTGTACCTGAGAGTTCATGGGAGGATATTAGCATTGATTTTGTTCTTGGATTACTAAGGACACAAAGAGGGCATGATTCCATATTTGTGGTGGTGGATAGATTTTCAAAGATGGCATATTTCATTCCATGTCATAAGACCAATGATGTTCATGTTGCAGAGTTATTTTTTAGAGAGGTGGTGAGACTCCATGGTCTACCAAAGAGTATAGTTTCAGACAGAGATAGCAAATTTTTTTGTTATTTCTGGAAGACATTATGGAAGAATTTGAAGATAGATTTGAAGTTCTGTTCTGCACACCATCTATAGACTGATGGACAAACAGAGGTGGTGAATAGGAGTTTGGGAAACCTACTAATATGCTTAGTTGGAGATAAGCCCAAGCGATGGGATTTGATTATACCATAGGCAAAATTTTCTTACAACAATTTTGTCAATAAGAGCACTGGTAAATTTCCATTCTAGATTGTAAATGGGAGTAGTCCAAGAGCTGCTTTTGAACTGAGAAAGATGGATAAGGGGGAGAAGAGTAGTGTTGAGGCTAAATATTTTGCTAAGCACCTGAAGAATTTGTATGAAGAGGTGAAGAAACATATCAATAATATGAACTCACAATATAAGGCTCAAGCAGATTAAGAAAGGAGGTATAAGGAGTTCTAGGTAGGAGATGAATTCATGGTTCATTTGTGAAAGGAAAGGTTTTGAGTTGGTACATGCAAGTTAAAGATGAAGAAGCATGATTCAGGAAATGCTTATGAGGTAGAGTTGCCTAGTGGAATAAACATTTCTCTTGTGTTCAACATTTTTGATTTGATAGAGTATCATGAAGGTGATATAAAGGAGAGTTTGATAAATGAACAGTTGAAAATTCTAGCACCTACTTCAGAGAAGGAAGAGATAGAAGAAATCTTGGATAGCCGTGTGGGTAGAAGCACAAGAAATTGACAACATGCAGAGTACTTGGTGAAATGGAGAGGAAGGCCTACTGAAGATTCATCATGGTTATCTAAGGCTAAGGTTAATCATCTTGGTTTCCCTATAACTCCTAAGAAGTGACAAGGTCACTTTTCAAATTGTACCTTGAGTGTTTGATGTAGGAGCATCTAGCGATGTAGGGCAATCTTGCATCACCCAAAAAAAAAATGTTTTCTTTATTTTATTTAGTTGTTTTGAGTCCCATGATGGCACTTAAGGGATATAAGACTGTCAAGTGTCAAAAATAGTGAAAAATGAGCACTTACTATTTTTAGTAAGTTGGCCTAAATGGGCTTGTATGGATGTAAAAATTTACCCCAAGGAGCAGAGTAGAAAAAAAATTCTAGTCATGAAAGAATCACCTCAATACCCTGCACGGTTTGGGAGAAATTAAAGTTTCCATCCTGGGAAATTTCTCCAATGCAGCTTCAAATTTAGATATAAAACTTTAGAGGCCCTGAAACAGCTCAAAAGGTCGTTGAACCGACCTATGGTGGGTTCACATGTTGTAGAGCTCGTCGAGAGCTTTCCAACGATATGCAATAATAGAAAATTGGAAACTCGGATCAAAAGTTATGGCCTTGTGGAGTTGGTCCTCTAAAAAGTGAATTTCTTAAAAAATTCATCCTAGGCCCTAGAAATCAAACAGCGGGACTTTTGGCGCCAAAACAAAAAGGGGAAATTTGTACTTTCGAGAACATTCTAGGGTAGTTATTGGGGAAAATAAAAAGGGTTAAGTGGGGGTTGTAGAAGGTGGCTTTGATGGTGTAGATTGTGGCTTCGAATAGTAGATTTTTCTTTTCTGAGTTGATTTTGTTGTAATGAATCAAGCCCATGAGGTTGTAGCATGTAAGCTTTGAATTTGTAATTTCATTTTCTAAAAATAATTGGAAGTGAGACATTTTTTGTCTCACATTTTCTATGTTGGTATTTGTTGTTGTGATTTTTGTGGCTTTTGGGTGGTGTAGCCCTCATCAAAATTCAAGAGTAAATTTGTAGAGGATGTAGGAGAAAAATTGTGAAGAGCACATATGAAGGAAGTTACAATATTTAGCTCTAATTCAAAGGTATAGTGAAATTATTATTCTCTTAGCTTACTATAAGGTAATGTGAAGGGGAATTTTCATAAACTCAAGAACAAGAACATGATTTATATATCTCTAATATTTAATCAATTTTTTTCTTGATATTGTTGCATTCACACAATTATGCTCATTATGAAATATAAATACTTGGTTTGTGAGAAATTTGTCTAGTTTATTAAGCACACTACCAAAAATTGGAGACTCTATGCTAGGGCATACAAATTTGGATGAATTTTGGGAAATAATTGGAAATGAAGATAGGTAGATTTGATAACGTAGTGATTAATAGAGAGTGGATTGTTGCAAGCTGCATCATTTCCAGTAGTAGTGCAATGCATAGACCTGGTTATTGAATGCATAAATAATTATGATTCCAATACAAGGGAGATAATGACAAATGAAAATTTTGGTTGGTTATTAAGGTAAATAGAGAGACTTTTTACTCATGCTTACATTTACTAGAGAGAGAAGAGTATATAGATTTCAATTTTGTCCTTTCTCACCAATGTTTTCATGAGAAGAAAAATTAATATAAAATTGTAATTGGTCAAGAACAGTTCACTACCCCAACGAAAGGAAAATATTAGTTGCCCAAAAAGCTACATAGGACTCACTTTGTAGATGATATTTTAGGCATGTTAGTCCCCCCACACTGAATAAAGGGTAATGAAAAGGAACATGAATTTGAAGATTGGATGTACTTATTTATTCATATAATCATTCATGGTGAAAAATAGCTTGACTACGCTTACCTTATCAATAACTAGATGCACTCAATGATAGTCCAATTCCTACTCAGCAAGTCCTTTTATATGTCTTCTTATTTATTCTATGCTATTGCATGTATAAGGCCCTGATTGGGTTTGTGACCAGTTGAGGTTCATGATGAAACTATCTAGTTTTATGATTACTATGCTCAGCTCTAAGTGTAAAGGAGTTTCAAGAGTTTTAGAAGACTAAATAATGTGTTTACTATGAGGATTGTAAGAGAAATCCAAGAGATATGGGTTTGAGGACTTCTCTAGAGGTTTTTTAGCTAATTGATACATATGACAACCATTTTATACAATTTTAAAGGTTCACATACATTAGAATTGGTGTATTTTATGGGCTCCCTTATAGGTCGCCTAAGTATGCAAAAGAAAAATTTATTCTCATTGAAGTATGTAAGCAGCTGGTTGAAGTAAATAAAAGGCGCCAAGAAAGAAAAAATAAGGTTTCCAATTCCCTATTGGCCTTGGTTATTATTCCTATAAATCTATGTTTAATGCCCTCAACATTGATACAGATATAGTAAAGTTCTCCATGCAATTTTATGAAAGGATATTTCCCTTTGGTAGTAATTTTTTTATTCAAGACAATCTGCAACTAGGACCAGGTTTCTACCACATTCCATATTTTGAAGACTACTAGACAAACTATGTAGATGAATATGAATACCAAAGAAGTTAGATGAGGCTATCCTTAAGAAAAATTATTACTTTCAAATTGAATTGGGATGTATCAAATGTTGAAGATTATGAATCAAATTTTGTGGATCCATTTTTTATTAATCATGTAAAAACAAAACCAATTATGTCAATTTATTGGAGTGTAAAAGATGTTGAAAGTATTGATGCCAAAACTATAGTGGTAATTAAAAGAACTCAATACTAGGTAGCTAATAAGACTGTGGAAAAATATGCTACAGTGCCTCCAAGGTCTCAAGATACTTAGAGCCAAGTGGGAAGGAGACAAGCACAACCATCTTCTACTTCAATACCATCTTCTTTCATTTAATAGACCATTTCAAGAGGACAAAGGGATTGCAATGAATATCCTCCAGAGAAAGGAATTCTTGAGAAGACTTGTGAGGACACTGTTCAAAGAAAAACTTAGAAAGAAAAGGAGAAAAACATGTAACAAAAGAAGAGGATGTAAATTTTCCTATTGAGATTTCATGTCACACTTAGATGACCCATCATTGATAACCGATTTGAGAGATCCTACATGGGCCATCTTGCATGAATTCTCCTTGAAGGTTCCTAAAATTGTTTAGTCTCAGCATTTCAGGATTTTGGGTTGTCACTCACTTGCTTATCTACACGCCTTCTCCATCACTCTATTTCCCTTCTTCATTCCTCCCACTCCTCTTAAGCCTCTCACCTTCCTTCCTTTCCCCAAAATATTTTTTCAAAAATTTGACTAAGTGTGAAATTTTTGAATTTTGAGGGTAAGCCTTAACCCGTACCTTCTATAAGTAAGAGGTAAGGCTTCTTCCCGATTTTTGAAAGTTTTTTTCTTTTGGGCTTTCGATCTTCCTTTTTCCTTTCCTTTGTAGGAGGTAAACCTTTCTTCTCCCCCTTTTTCCCTAGTAGCTTCTTTTAAAAATTTGACTAAATTTCAAATTTTTGAATTTCGAGGGTAAGCCTTCACCTTTACCTTTGTTTTTTAGAGGCAAGCCTTCTCTCTTACCTCTGATTTTCAGGTTCCGAATTTTTCTCATCCCTTCTTCTAATCATGTGGTATGAGGTAATATCAATGCTCGATTCCTGACAATGTGCTCTTTTCGGGGGCTAGACCATTTAATGCATAAGCAAAGGTTTCTTTTTTAGGCCCAACACCCTGATCTTCTCACGGATTTGGTGTGTTTTCTAGGTGATGACATTAATGCTCGAATCACTTTCTAAGTAGCTTGTTTTGATTTTATGGCTTCAAGGATGACATTTATTTCTCCCTTGACTTTTGCAAGTGGATTTTATGGGCACTTATGCTCATTTATTGTAGATTTTTTTTCCTTTTCTGATGGATCCATGCCCCAATCATGATTTTCATAGGATGGCTCCATCCTTTCACACACATAATTCATTGCTAACCCTAGTTAGGGTTAGGGTCTAGTTTGTGGTTCTAAGTTATTCTCAATCTATAAAGGCAAGAAATGTATTCATTTAAAGGGTTCTTCCTTTGGCTCCTCCAAGGTTTTTCTTTGGAAGACTTGCATTTTGCACTCTACAATTGTAAAAATTATATATATTCCTCTACACTAATGAAATTGATCGTTGCTACTATTCTCTCCTCTTTTGTGTATGAGTAATCTTTCATTACCTTCATATTTGAGTGCTTGCTATCATTTTTATGCATATACATGCCAATTTATTTTGTTTACAATTTTTTTTTTTAAATCTTTCTTTCCTTCCAACACCTTGTCAAATGTGAACCTCTATCAAATAAGAGGTTGTAGCCTCTTGTTGGGTTGAAGTTCAGTTTATGTGGGAAGGTTAAATCCTCCAATAGGTGGGAGCCTATATTTTTTCAAGTAGAGATTGGAGTCTCTAGTAGGTTAGAGGTTACAAGAAGAAGAAATTATATATATAAGCAATATTGTGTCATGGTTTTCTCCGAAAAGGGTTTCCATGTAAGTCATGTTTTCTCGTTGTGTACTTAATTTCTAGATCTTGCATATGTGTAGTTGGTACAATTGATTGAATTTGAAAAATAAAAGATTATTTAATAATAATTGACCCCCTCTTAGTATCATCGTGTGCTCAAGAATTCATATTAGAGTAGGTTCCTTTGAATATAGCCTAACTGCTAGAAGGTAGATTCAAGGAGAGAACCAATGGCTAGACAAGAACTTTATGGATTCTCACCAAATAGGGAACCATTTTTTGATGGAACTAATTATGCTTTCTAGAGCTTAAGAATGACATATCTTAGTGCTTTGGGATATGAAATTTGGAAATCTATGGAATATGGATATATTATACCTATGAATTTTCTTACAAATAGAGAAGCTAAAAGAGAAAGTGAAAACAATTCAAAAGATATGAATACCATATTATGTGGATTATCAAAAATTGAATTCATAAAGGTGATGCATTTCAAAATTGCGAAGGAAATATGGGATAAGCTAAAAGTAATTTATGAATGGGATGAGAAAGTGAAAAAGGCTAAGCTTCGAAATCATAAGGCAAGATTTGAAAGCCTCAAAATGAGAGAAGAAGAGAACATAGCTAAATAGTTTCTTTGAGTTGATGATATTGTTAACACCATGGTGGGACTTGGTGAAATGATCAAGGAAGCAACTAAATTGTACAAAAGATATTGATATCTTTACCCATGAGTTTTGATTCTAAAATATTTTCAATTGAAGAAATAAAGGACTTGGATAATTTGACCAAGGATGAGTTGTGTGGCACTCTAACTACCAATGAAATGAGGATTGAAGGCAAACCATCAAAGAGAGAGGCAACTTTCAAGGTAGCTCAAAGAGGAAAGGACAAGATATATGAACCTAATGATGAATTTGGTGAGATAAACAAAGAAGAAGCTCACTTCAGGAGGAGGATAAAGAAGGGCTCAGGTAAGTACCCAAGTAAGTCTTCTATTGTATGTTATAATTGTGGTAGACTAGGAAATTTTGCTTGTAAGTGTCCATAGGATAAGATGGAGAAAAATGACAATGAAGAAAATTACAATATGTATAGAGGAAGATGATATCAAAAACAAAGGAAGAGCTATTATCAAAACCAATTCAAGAGAAACAATAAATTCTAAAGGAAAAAGAGGAGCCTTTAATCCAATGAATATGATGATGGATCAAAAGAAAGTGGTGATGAATTTTATGGTGATCAAGAAGAGATACTATTCATGGCTATAGAAATTAAGGATGTTAGTGTAATTAATTATTTATTACACTAGCATAAGTTAACTTAGGTCATATATCATTTAGTCCTAGGTTGCATTTTAATAAATCATTTAATAATGGGGTAATTTCCCCTTCCATGTTTGTAGGGATAAGATTCCTTCTAGAAGACAAGTTCTCCTTCTAGAACTTATCTCAACATTTAATAATTTCCTAGATAGGGTTCACATGTTGTCACATGGCAACATCTCATGCATCTTAGGTTTTCTTTCTTTCCTATATAATTAGGCATTTTTTTCATTTGTAACAAATCATATCAATCAAATATCAATCTATGATTTAATGTTGTGGATCAATAGTAATCTCTCTTTGCAGCCCTTAGTTGCAACACTTTTTGTGTAGTGTAATTTCTCTTGGCAAGATCCTTTGAAGTGTGCACAGCATTGGATGATTCAACATCCATCATTTCAACATGATATCAAAGCATGTTGAATTCTAACATGGTATCAGAGCCATTCCATTGAGAATTCATCACAGGATCAAGAAAGTTGGGCTAGAAAGATTCTTGCAAGCTTGAAGGTTTCCATTGAAGGCTACTTGTTTCCACCTAGGGATCAAGTTGATTTATGAAGCAAATAGAGTTAGATTTGAGTTTTCCATTGTCTTCAGAAGGCCTTGAAACCCAAGGATCGTCTGCCCATTCATCAAAATCGGATTCATTAACCCAGGAGCCATCAAAGGTATTTGGGTTTTCAAAATCAATTGGTATGATCTGTGCAAATTTGCAGTAAAAAATACACCCCGGTTAGTTGTCCTCTGAGGCAAATTTTTTTAGTCGCAGACACTTTTTCATTTTAGAAAACTTTTGGCTTATATCTATATAGTTTGGAAAAAATATATTTGGGTATTTTTTCTCTATAGTTGGAGAAAAATATTTCAGGGCGATTGCATATTAAATCATCTATCAGCATACAAGGGTTTGATTTTTTAATCCATCGGCTTTATATTTTCTCCAGTCGGCATAAATATTTTACTCTGCATTTTTTTTTTGTATTGGCATTCTATAGTTTTTTTATTTTTAATTGCCAAAGGAAATATTAAAAATCAAATTCAAATAGCTATTAGCCTTTTATCAGATCAAAAAGTTTGTAGAAATATTTGGTTTTGTCGGCTATATTTATTGTTTGCAGTGAAGGTTGTACTACGCCCGAGCCGGCATCACATCCATTCTCATACGTCAGCATCCGTTCCATCCTTCGACATCACCTTTCCTAACTTCACTAATTGTCCATGTTCCTCCCACTGACTTTCCGACCCTTCTGATCGACTAGCCCGTCGACGTCTGGATCTAATCCGTTGTTCTTTTTGGGGTTGCCAGGATTTGTTGACTGGGCATTGGTTCCCCCATCGGTGGTGTTCACTTCCAGCAGTGCTGCTTAGCTTCTCAGCCCCACCGCCACCCTATCTGGGGGTGCATTTTTTTTCCAATTTCCCAGCGCCAGTCATATTAGCGACCATGTTCTAGCGCCCAAGGGCTAATTTTTTTCCCCTCATTAGCCTGCAGAGGGCCTATTATAGGATTTTTTTTTGTTTTATCATAACTTTTCACCAGGGTATAGAAAATCGATAAACGAGATACCATCAGAAAGAGAATTTTGTCTACTTTCTAGTGGTGACATCAATTCTATGAAATTTTACTTGCAAAAAATTCTACAGCCAACTAAAGAAAAAACCCTAATCTGGACTCAAAGGCTCATAAGTTCGCAATCATTCATTGGATTTCAGTGATTCCAATGACATTAGGAAGCATTTTCAGAGCTTTTTTCATCAGTCCAAACCCCTTGATCAGTTTTAGCTCCAGGTACTCTTGCATTGATTTTTTTAGTTTGGTGCATTTGTTTAATAACCTAGACATCCTAAAGCTTGGGAAAATATTTCTTGATCTGAGTAGCATCACTTCAGTTGTAAATCATCCTTGGAAGTCTTTATTTTCTATTAAAGGTCATTTGTCTTTGAATTTTTGGAGAAAGTTCATTATGGGGCTTGCACATAATCCTTTGGTTATGTTGCATAAGGGAAACTATCAACAATGGCGGGATGGGATCGTCCACCATGTCCAATCACTTGATTTTTTGCCACATCTATTTGGTATAGTTCCTCATCCAAGTGAAGGTATTCATGAACTTGCTTGGAGTTGTTACAGATACACTTTCTTGAAGATCATTGCTATGCAACTTGATTGTGATGTTTTGAGATCTATTGATCATTGTGATTGTCCTCATATCCTTTGGACTAAGATTTGGGAGCTATATGGATATTTAGATACTCCACCATTCCCCAATGGTCATGATTTAGAATGTCATTCTTTAGATCAAGTTCCCCATGATGCTATTGTTGTGCATGAGGTTGATTGCCTTGAATCTTCTGAAGAGGTTGAAAAGGTTACTTCAAATGATTCTTCTCCATCAGAGATAGTTGGTATCCCTTCACATTCAATGATTCCTTATCCAGAGTCACTAATTAAGGCTTCCACTATCATCATTCATCAGGACACCTTCAGTTTTCCATACTTGATATCATAGGATGGCTTCGTTTCAGGTATCACTAACTTGGCTACTTCTATAGTTTTGGAGGAAGTTCTTGAGGGGGTATCACTCCTCTATTCAGATTCTGCCTTGGAGATTTTTCTTGAGTCTCCTCATCCCTTTGTCTCAACCTTGATTCAAAATCCATACACTATCTTGGAGGCACTTGGTTTCTCTTCAGAAATTTCATGCTTGAGACTTCTTCCCTATCATACCATTCTAGATTTGAGGTTTCTTCAGCATCTACCGTTGGATTGGCTTCAAAATTATTTCAATGGTTTTGAAGACACTTCATTTAGGGGGGGCAATCAAGTCTCCATCATATACATCATCGTCTTTGGATATTGTTCAACATTAGTTTCTGCATCATCCTAGTTTGTCACCCTCTTCATTGATTGTGGCATCTTCATCTTCAGGAAAGGAGACACTTGAGTAGAGTTTAGAGACACCATCGACGTCCACATTCATCCTTCCTTCCTTCAATTCCTATCTAGAATGGGAAGCATCTCTGCACTTGCACATGGTTTTGTTTCTTCCAAAAGGGAGACAAGTTGTTTGTCGACATTGGATCCTGTTCTGTCTTCAGACACTTACCATTTTTGCAGGTGATCACATCTTCTGGGGGGATATATAGTCTCTATATTTCCTCCCTATGGGGGGTTAATGTATTGTATCCATGTGACAGATGATGTACTTGGGGGTATTTGGGATTCCTCCATCCTTCCCATCCTATCTCACTTTTTTTTTGCATTTGCATCTCCTTTTTGGAGAGGGTTTTTGTTCCCACTGGGTTTTCCCCTTTTCTCTGGTTGTGGGAGATTTTTTGCATCTTCATGTAAATGGGTACCTAACATGGCCTTGTAGCTGAGACCCATCATCATCATCATCTCTGCATAATCATTGCATTTTCCTCCCTAAGTTGAACTTATGGGGGGGTGTTAGTATAATTAATTATTTATTACACTAGCATGAGTTAACTTAGGTCATATATCATTTAGTCCTAGGTTTCATTTTAATAAATCATTTAATAATGGGGTAATGTCCCCTTCCATGTTTGTAGGGATAAGATTCTTTTTAGAAGATGAGTTCTCCTTCTAGAACTTATCTCAATATTTAATAATTTCCTAGACAGGGTTCACATGTCACATGGAAACATCTCATGCATCTTAGGTTTTCTTTCTTTCCTATATAATCAGGCATTTTTTTCATTTGTAACATATCATATCAATCAAATATCAATCTATGATCTAATTTTGTAGATCAATAGTAATCTCTCTTTGCAGCCCTTAGTTGCAACACTTTCTATGTGGTGTAATTTATCTTGGAAAGATCCTTTGAAGTGTGCATAGCTTCATTGGATGATTCAACATCCATCATTTCAACATGATATCAAAGCATGTTGAATTATAACAAAGGATAACTTTGAGAATTAAAAGGAGGATAAAAGGGAAGAGGAGCATAAGAAGAATGAGGTTGATGAAGAAGTGGATCTTGAGGAAGAAATTTATCTTGCGTATAATGAGATTCATTCACTTAAAAGAAGAAATGCATGTTTAAAATAAAAAAATCAAGAGGAAATTGAATCTAGAGAAAAGGCATCAAAAGATCTTGAAGAAGTCGAGAAGACAATAATGGACATAAAAATATAATATGAAGACACAAAAAGGAATGAGGAAGAAGCCAAGAAAATAATCCTAGATTTGAAGATTGAGTGTGAAGAGGCAAAAAGGATTGAGGATGGAATAAAAAGCAAGTTAAAGGAAAGGGAAGAAAGTTGTGTAAAGTTAGAATTCAAAATTGTATCACTAAGGAAAGAGTTAGAAAAGACCATGGTACAATTGAATTGAGAATTGAAGAATGTGAAAAACTCAATTTTTTTGGATAAGATCATAAATGCCCAAAATCCCACTTGTGACAAGAGTGGGGTTGGATTTGAAGGGAAAAGTTCAAAGACGAACCAACCACCTATAGAAGCAAATAAATAAAATTAGAAAACCTACTCACAAATGGTTCATGACTCCATCAAAGGTGAAACCAACAAAAAGGAAGAGAATCAATGGAAAACCATGAAAGAACCATTCAAAAAATCTTCCCCTTGGAGGCAGGTACATACAAAAAGGTTTTATCCTTCTTTCCAAGGCTATTTTTTTGTTTGTAATCAATTTGGATATAAGGAAATATATTATATATTGAATGATAGAAATAAGTATAAACATAGAACTATGAATTATGGAGCACATGCTAGAGCTAACCCCACAAGAAAAAAGATTGGAAGAATTATGAATAGAAATATCAACTATTTCACTCTGCTCATGAATCTTGATATAATATGCTACATGTACAATAATTTTAGACATCTAGTAATTTTTTATAGAAGCAATTTCTTGGAATCTCCTAAGCAAAACACAGAGGTAGAATAGAAGAAAGAAGAAAATTCAAAAGTATGGAAGAAGAGAGAAAAATCCATGATTTTTCAAACAACCCTACATGATAGAAATGAAAGGGATCAATGGTATATAGATAGTGGATGTTCAAGACATAGGAGAAGTGATAAGAGCAAGTTTATCACTTTAAAAAGAGTCAATGGTGGAATCATAAGATTTGGTGACAATGCATCAACAAGAATTTCAAGAAGAGGATCTCTTAGTTTGGATAATGGGAGAACAAGAATATAGAATGTGTTATATGTGGAAGGATTGAAGCACAATATATTAAGTGTGAGTCAATTATGTGATCAATGGAACATCCTCACATTTCATGTTGAAGGTTGTGAGATAAGTAAGGAAGGAAAGTTGCAAAATTCAGTCGAATAGGAAATAATATTTATGTTCTTAGTGACATCTAAGGTGAGAAATTTTGTATGGGAAAATAAGATGAGAGTTGGCTATGGAACAAAATAATGGGGTATCTAATTTTTGGAAACTTTTTCAAAATTAGTCGAAGGGAAGCTATGAGAGATATGTTGATGAGATCAAATCCTGAAAATATCATTTACAAGCATTGCTAATTGGGTAAGCAAACCAGAGCTAGTTTTAAATAAAAAGAGAACTTTACATCACAATATCTAGATATTATGCACACAAACATGTGTGGAACCACTAGGACAAGGATTATACAACATGAAAGATACTTCATGCTATTAATTGTTGATTTCTCTAGAATGACATGGGTTACCTTTTTGAAGGAAAAATATGAAGTATTGGAAAAATTAAAATATTCAAAGCATTTTTTTGAAAATGAGATAGGCATGAGCATTAAATTCCTTAGATCAAATAGAGGAGGTGAATTCACTTCAAATGAATTCGAATATTTTTATGATAAGCATGGGATATGAAGATAATATTCTATAGCAAGAACTCCACAACAAAATGGAGTAGTGGAAAGAAAAATAAAACTATTCAAGGGATGGATAGATTCTTGATGAATGAATCTAGGGTTCTTGACATGTTTTGGAAAGATGTAGCATACACAATAGTTTATATCCTTAACTGAGGAAAAATAAAAGCTAATCATGAAAAAACACCATATGAGTTATGGAAGGGAAGGCCTGCATCTGTGAAATACTTCAAAGTGTTTGGAATTCCTTGTAATATTAGAAGAGAGGAAGAATATTTAGGGAAGTTTGATGCAAAGGCAGATGAAGGAATATTTTTGGACTACTCTTCAAGAAGTAAGGTCTAAGATGTTGCAATGAGAGATTGCATAAAATGGTATAAAGAACAAATGTGAAGATAAACGAGGAGAAAAACTATCAAGATGAATTGCAAGAAGATAACTATCCTTATGAAGAAAGATATAAGGAAGACGTAGAGAAAACATAAGATGTAATAATTAGACCAAGAAGCACCAAGCCTCCAACAAAGAAACCATCTAGTTTTGTTCAAAGGAATCATCCAAAAGATTTGATAATAGGAGATGACATGTGTGGACATCGAAAATCTGCAAATCGTTAGTAACTAACATATACAAACATGATTAGTTTCCAAGCAATAAGCACCATTCAACATCCATATGAGATATCTAACATGTTTTAAAATGCTATCTAATAACAAGATACATAAAATCCTATAAAGAAAAACATGAAATCAATCTATCCCATATTGGATTGGTGTCACATGTGCTAGTGACCCTTTCCCAATCCTTGATTGATAGCTTAGATGATGATGATAAGATGGAAATGATGAGCAAAATTAGTTCTCAAGGAGAGTAACTTTGCATATGCTTTTTGGATGAAATTGTGGAGATTTGGAAGGATTTGCTTGAGGATGATGCACCTATTTAAAGATTTTCAAAATGCCAAGTGTTGAAGAGGGACCAATGTGGGATCAAAAACAAGCCAATGAATTGAGGACACTTGTCATCATGTGATTAGTTAATGTGTGTGCAAGATTTGGGAAGAGTGCCCAAGAGGGGGAAATTTTGAATTCAAATTTGCAATAAATTTTGAGAGGGGGACAAGGAAAAACAGCAATAAATGCCCTGCTTGACTTGTCATGTTGAAAGAAAATGAGATTTTAATAAATCAATAAAATTGATTTATTGTGCAAGTGGCTAGGTCTAGATAATGCAAGTGGATGTGATTAGTATTAGATTAGGATTAGATGATGATCTGATTAACTGATTAATGATTTGACTTTTGGACTTTGGAAAATGATTTAAGATTTGATTTAAATAAAGTCCCGATTTATTTGATGAATGGAATATGATTATGCATGATGTAAATTTGATATGTCTCATATTTTGCCCTCTTGAAGCAATGTACTTGTTGCATTGGTTCAAAGAATAAACTTTCCGCGGATCAAAATTTTTTAAAATTTCATGATTTTTCTCGATGCCCCAAATGAAGAAGTACACCGGGTACATTGCCCCCGAGAGATCGAGCGAAAAGATTCAATTTGAGGGTCGATCTCGCGATAAAGAGGTTCAAAATGGATGGTTATGGATGATGATGCAAATGAGATGATTTCAAGATGCTTAGACTAACAGATCTATATTATGATGATGATGCAAATGAAATGCATGTGAAATGATCGATGTTTCCTATGATGTATGATATGAATGATATGTGGTATGCAGACAGTTTCATGGATGCAAGATGGATGTATGATGGATGCATGCTAACGGTTTGTGGATGCAGGATGGATGAATGATGGATGCATTGGTGATGATGATTGACTATTCATGATGCGATGCTAGTGCGAAAGTGAGATGATGACAAGAGGATCCAACAAGTCCATGATTGGTCGAGACTTTATTAGAGATGATGATGATAATAAAAGATGATGATGATTTGCTTATCAAGGATTGGGATTTTCAAAGGGTCACTTACTTTATTTTTGATAACACGCCTAAGTACGATGCATCAAGGTATGAAGGACCAGGATGGCATTGTACTTAGTGTGATGGACTTTGACTCAACAAGCAGATAGGAGTATTCTTGTTCACACTTGACATATGGAAACCTTGCTAGGCTACCTAACAAAGCAAGTATTCGCCAAGTTATTTTACAAGAACGCCCAACAAGCACAGCAGACAAAAGATAATGATCGTTGCCCCATTCCTATCTCTAAATCCTTCGTTCGGATATCATCGAGAGGTCCTTGGAATGAGCGCAATAAGATAAATCAAAAGAAAAGATCAAGTACGCAAACAAGCCAATGTTCTTCATACCTCTAGCCAAAGGAATGTGTTTCAAAAGATGGGAGCCAAAACTCATTGCCAAAAGATAATGTCCATTGTCGGAACGGATCCTAGGACATGTTAATGACACGTCGTTTTGTTTACCCAAAGTGGTTGATTTGATAAAAGTGCCCATTGTCGGAACGGATCCTAGGACATGCTTTGTATAGGATGATGATGGTTTGATAAGTTGATTGATAGGCTGTTGATATAAGGTCGACTGACATGTTTGAAAATGATCAAGACTTTGATTTTGTTTTAAATGTTTTGTTGTTCGCTTTTGATTTTACGATTGAAGCTTGATTTTGCTGCCTGCTATGATTGTTTCTGTTTGTGTTGCCAAAGGATGAAGATGGCGATCAGTTATTATGGATGATTGATTATTGCGGGTGAAAGCGAAATGGGACGGGTGGATTTTTCAAATATTTGGATGTTTTTGACGTTTTGAAATGTTTTGAGGCTGTTTTTGGATTTTGATGTTTTTCGGATGTTTTTGGATTTTGGTGTTTTCCAAATGTTTTTGGATTTTGTGTTTTTCAAATGTTTTTGGATTTTGTGTTTTTTCGAATGTTTTTGGATTTTGATGTCTCGGGGGCTGATCGAAGATTAGCCTTGCCTACGTTTAAGCTCAGAGACGACGTAGTTCGGATTCCAATGTTTTTGATGTTTTCTGCTTTTTGAGTGTTTTTTTTGGATTTTTGATATGTTTTGGATGTTTTTGGATTTTTCGCATGATTTTGACGATCTGGATATGGATGTGTAATGATATCAGTACTATGTTTGGGATTTTGCTGAAAACCAAGCTAAGGTTGATTGATCGGGTCAATGGATTGATGATGATGATAACATTGTTGAGGATACACAACAATGCAACGATAGTGTTATGCAACACAAGGATTGGGAAAGGATTGATGATGATAACATTGTTGAGGATACACAACAATGCAAGGGCTGGATTGATCAGGATTGATAATGATAACATTGTCGAGGACACACGACAATGCAAGGATAGTGTTAAGCAACACAAGGATATCCCGAGATGATGATTTTTTGATTGGATTGGATTTGATCAGGATTGTTGAAGCTTGGTTTCAAACAAAAGATGTTTGGATGATTTGATGTGATGTTTGACATGCAACTTAGATGCGACTGATATCGATTGTTTGGATTGATGTTCGATGAAAGATGAAGCTTGATAAGGACTGTTTTCGTCAAAATATGCCATGGGCTAGTGATTCGGGTTTTTGGATTGCAGATGCTTTGACCAATTTGGTTTCACGTTTGCCAATGTTCAGATCACCACATAAGGTGAAGGATATAGATCAAGATTTATTCTCGAAGCAAGATGTACATATCTGCCCCCAATGTCTAGCAACGTATGGAATGCAATGGATGGATGCTCAGATAAGTGTATGGATGGAGGGACAAGGATTATCTTGCGATAAGATAAGGTGTTCGGATAAAGAATGCTCATTTGGATGGTGTTCATAGTTCAGATAATGCTGCATAGGATAGGATCAATGAAAATGACCCATGTCAAGATGTTCATCGTAAGCAAGCGTAAAGTGTACCAAAATTTCATCAAGATTAAGATAGCTAAGATGATGGATGCAGATATATAAAAATGGATTGGATAAATGGTTTATGGATGAATGGATTTATTATGGCTGAGATGGATGGAATGCTTGATTTATTATGGATGGGATGAGATGCTTTCAACTAAGCTGGCGCACATAGATGCTCAATTCTACACATGACGCCTGTTTGCCAGGTTTTCATCATGGTCTTGCCCAAAGCGCCGCCCATGCGGTTTTCACTAGAGGACGATTTTTATCTTTACTATTTTCAATCCTTTTTTCTAATTTTTTTTTGGATTTTCATATTTTTTGATTTTTTTGTATTTTTCTGAAAGATTTTAAGCTCATGCTGAATCACAAGGTGTTGCTGATGTAGATGCCCCTGTCATAATGTGCCATCGATATCCTGCTTGAAGAAGCTGCTTTGCTAAGATACATGCACTTGAATGCAGCTTTTGGGATTCTTGATCTGCTTCGTTAATACCGGAGTTGACTTTGTCTTTGTGCGCACATCGTGATAGATTGCCTTCTGAATCCTTATGATGAAGGGTTGTTGCCAATACATGGTCAATGTAAGAATTGGCTATTATGCGTGGTGGCGTGGATGGAGTGCATTTAGGGGTAAGAGATGGATTGGTTGACAGTTTGGAACCTTTGACTCTCCAAACTTGGGAAGATGAGCATTGATGGGTGGATACGGAAGTGTGCTTGGAATTAGGACCAACTGCTTGATATACTTTGTACGTCGCTTGAAAAGCCTGCTTTTTCTTTTGCGGACATTTTTGATGGATACCTTTCCCTCTTTTAGTTTGCCCCATAGTTTCTTTGACTGATGGAGTTTGATAGGGATGATCTTTCTTTGTATTCTTTGGTATCCATATGTACTTGATTTGTCCATTATGCTTCTCGGCTTTTCTTGATTTGATAACATTCTTTGTGCTTTGATTCAGATCTTTCTTTTGACGTTGGTCCCAATTCATGGATGGGGTGATGGGTGAATGAAGATTCATGGCGTGGCTGGTTGTAGTATTGACAATGGTTTCATCATAAGGATTCTTCGTGCTCCCTATGTTGACGTTTGCTTGAGACAAAGTTGCCCCCAATATGGTAGAAGTACCTTCATGCTTTGATTCCGCCTGTTCCAAGAGCTCTTGTTCAATAAGTGTTCTCTGATAGATGACCACCGTAGTTGACGTTCTTTCAATTTTCTGCTCTGCTAACTCTGGATGTTCTATCTGACTTGTTTCCTTGGGTGGATAATGATGGATATCTTTATTCATGATGTCCTCCATCTGAGTTTGGGACATATTCGATCCTGATGTTGACAAATCCATTTGATTGTAGGAGTTAAGAATCTTCTCTTTTTGTGTAACAAAATCTTGTTCTAGATGAAGATCATCTACGTGTCCATCCATAGAAAACATCTCAAGGGTAGATGGAGGAGTAAGTGCTATGTGGATGTGATCATCTTGCATGGATAAGAGAGTGTTCATTAGATTATTGTAGTATCTTGGAGATACAAATTCTTGATCTTGATTAATTTCGGAGTTGCTTTCGACATGCTTTGGATCAAGCTCTTGACATGGGTTGGTTTCAAAAAATGGTGCTTGGATATCTTCATTGGACATGGTAAGTGGTTCAACATCCTCAAGTGTCGAGTTTAGGGTTCCTTTAGTATCTGTAACCATGCAGTCAAAGGGGATCAACATGTTTTGAAAAGGACCATTGCTAGACTTTGGTGAAAGATTTTGATCATGCTTTGGAATAAATTCTTGAGATATGTCCTCTAACTCGTAAGGCGATGTAGAGACATTTTCAACATGATCATAGGTAAACTGATTGTGCATTATGTCAATAGGATCAAATAATCCCAACACTCCTTGAAAGAGATCACTAAAAAGTGGCTCTTGATGTATGGTGAGTTGATCATCGGATTGTGTAGATATATCTTCAATGTGCTCCTCGATGGAGAGGTTTTGATCATTGTTTTCGACAATTGCGATGGAGAGATTGTGAATGTCTTCGACCATAGCATCAAGTGATGTTGATATTTCTTGAATTGGCTCATTGTCGAGTTTTGTTGGTGGATTTTGATCGTGATTCAAAAGTGACTCTTGACATTTGTCGATTTGATCATTGGATGAAGTAAACGTGTGCTCAGTGATGGATTGATCTTGATCCTTGTTTTCAATAGTTGTCATCTTTTGTGTTTGTGCTCGTGTTGGTTGGGTAGCTTGAGAGGCTTGGGAAACTTGAAAGGATTGTTGCACTTGTTGAGCTTGTGTTGCTTGTTGTTGTTGCAGCGATGTTTGAGCTTGATTTTGCTGTGAAGCTTGAGAAGCGTGCGTGGCTATAGGCGCTTGCCGAATTGTTTCATATTGTTGGAGCAATTGTTGGTATGCTTTGAATGAAGCATTGTAATTGCTTACTTGGCTTAGTCGCAATGGTGGTGGTGGTGGGATTGAAATTGTGTTGGATGTAGTGACAAGTGTTTGAGATACGCTCGGAGCGATCATGGTAGTGAGGGGTTGAGATGTGATGGGAGTGATAGTGGTGTTTGGAATGATTGAAGGGATAGTGATGGTTGGATTGACCGAGGTGATAGGCCCTTGGGAGACCGTATTTTGATTTGGGATCAATGTTGTTGTTTGATTAGATACCATCCATTGGTGTGATGTCGATGGTATATTCAAAGGATTTGTCGTGATGGTTTTATTGATGTTATGTGGATTGATTTGGGTGGCGTGATTGGTGTTAGGTAAAGGGGGAATCCCTAAACCAAGGAATGATGTAGGTAATGGTGGTGGAGATTTCCCTTGGCGCAATGCCTCAACTATTTTGGAAAGTTCCGCAATTTGATCTCGCCAAATTTGTTCTTGATTTTGATTTTGACTCACTTGAGATAGTTGATTTGGCTTGTGTTCAAGTAGTTTTGGCATGCATGCTTGCGATTTTTGAATGGGATTATGGGAAAATTGACTTTGGATAATGTTCTGATTTGGCATGATAGGATGAACAATGTTGGTATTGGGAATCATTTTTCCAAAGGTTTCCGAGTTAGGATTCATGTTTCGAAAAAATGCATTTGGTACATCCATATTTGGTTTGTAGGGATTTGGTGGAATGATGTTGCTCGTTTGAAGACTCATGTATTGATTGTTTGGAGGATAGACTTGTAAGTTTGGACTTTGATTGAAATCTATCATGGGGAGATGTGTTCCAAAATTCAGATTGGGCATACCCACACTTGTTGTACCATTGACATTTGTCGAAGGAAATGATCCTATGCATGGATTTTGATAATTGATAGGCATTGCAAGGCTTTGAAGATTCAACTGATTTGGATTACCCAAGATGTATGGATCAAGTTTATATTCCATGTTCTTCTTGTGTTATGACCTTATTGCGAAAGTGACCTCTAAGATTCTTAGGACCAATGATGATATGGAGGATGAAAGGTGGATGATATGAGTGATGAACGTTTAGGAACTTTGAATCAATGCTAGACTTAGGGATTGATTTTGATTGTTTGATGTGGATCATGAACTTGTAAACCCTAAAATGTTAAATGCTATCTTAGGATGAACTTGTTCAAAGAGGTGATAATTTAACTAAGTGTGCATGGAAGGACTCATCCAAACACACCTAACTAAACAAATGATTTTGATTTGGTTTAGGGATGTACCCAAGTCTAGGTAATGATGTTTTCAAAGCTTTAAAGTTGTTTGTGGGATGATGTTGATAAATGTTTGAGGTGAATGAAGTGTTGGATTTTGATCCTAAGAGACTTAGAAAGACTTTGTTTACTAGGCCAAGGTATTGAAGAACACACTTTTCTCTAAGAGCAATCAAAAGACCAATATGACCAAGAGATATCAAGCACATGTGTGGGGTCCAATTTGTTATCTTTGCTTTTAATGACTTCTTTTTACCAAATACACTTTCTTGATTATGTCTCAAACTAAAGATGTCCTATGTCAAAATTCCTTTTCTTCCCACAAAGTGTTGTGTGGGAGTTCCAAGAAATTGAGGCAAAGGGATTTCCTAGGTTAACCCTAGTTAGAGCAAATGACGATATAAATTCAAGTGATGAGAAACCTCTAAGGACATAATCCCAAGGGAAGGCAACAACACTTAAATTTGTCAAAAGGTATTTGCTCTATCAAAAGGGGTTTGAAATTTGCATGATCATGTTTAAGTGTTTGTTTGCAAAATGTTTTCGAATACCACTGTGTTTTCAAACAAAAGAATAATTACAAGCCCTATGGATGTGATAGACAATGTTTGTTGAGTCCCCACTTGGACAAGTCCAGCTACGCCTACTTTTAGCGGATGGTTAGATGCTTGACCCCACTAGCTCCTCCACCACACTCACTTATACGGGGCAGCCAAGCACCAACACCCATGAAACTCCCATGGCATGCTTTCCATCTCTACTAAAAGCCGTAAAATTGTGGGGCGGCTTCAGAACGACCGTTCTTGCACCAACAAACAGATTAAGGATTTTGGCAAATTCTAACACATAGGTTCTAGTAAGGACTTTCCGCTCGTAGGAGTTGACCCAACGTGGCAAGAGTCCCCTTTCGGATCCATCTTGTCGAGCCAACCGCGTGATTATGGCGTTTAACCAAAATCCTCATTTATATCCCGGCTGGAAATACTCTTGGCTTTAGAGTGTTACCGGTTGAGTCGTCGCTTGGGTGAGTACTTTTTCCCCAAGGCAGGCCCTCTAAGATAAACAAAAGCGAGCAAAGACACAATCCGTAACTCGATCGATCTTTGATGGCACAAAGAAGAGAATGTACGCGAAAATGCCCCTACTCACACTCGCACAAGATGTTCAATTTTTAACCCAAAATGAAGTGTTTTAAAGCAATAAAATGTATTTTGAGTGTTTCTCTTGCACCCTAGATCGCACGAAGCGCAAGGGGAGAGGATACGCACTCAAAAGACAAAATAACACAATCAAGCACTTGTTCGTTTTAGCCTCAAAGCAATGATGACTTCATTTTAAGCACCAAAATCAAGTGTGAAGTTTGCCTTGTTCAATTTTAAACCAAAACGAAATCTAGTAAGTTTGTTCTAAGGTTCGTTTTAAGCCCTTTGCAATGAAAATGAAATTGTTCGTTTTAGCCCCAATTGAAAACTAATGTTCTAAAACGAAAAGGAAAACAATTTCATGAAGTGTTGATCAAACACTTAAAGTGTTAAAGAACACATTGTGTTTTCAAAAAAACATTTCCCTCCTTTCGTGAAGTAGTATTGATCAAAAAATCAAAGTGTTAAAAAACACAATGTGTTTTCAAACAAGAATCCTCCTCCTCTTTTGCTTTGCATCTTTTCGCCTTTGTTCGTTTGTACCTCCTTCGTTAGTCTTTGTTTCCCTTTTGTACCTTGTTCACTTTTGTTTTGTTGGCTTTTGGTACCTATAGAAGAAAAAGACAATAGTTATAATGTTAAAAATCAGTTTTTGAAGAGACCCCCTATAATCACCGATATTAAAATAAACAAGCATGACAATATTAACTCATATCAAAAGAAACAAGCATGCAGCCAATGGCTTTTAGTTCTACTTCTAAAAATAGACAAGATGACCCATCCTTTCTTGGCAACCTTTTTACCTAATCCATCGATGGACATAAGCTTTTATAAGCATTTATGAATGCTTATTTCTATGTTGGAGTACGTGTGTTCCAAGATTGTTAAAAGGTCAAACCAGATAATGAAATTAATCTTAGATTAGCAAATTTTTGAACTTCAGTCTGACACCAAATTCAAATTAGATTGTTGAAACCACATGTGACAACAACTCATAAATTGATTTGACAAATGGACACCTTTGCAAATAAATGAAAATCTATAAAGATTGCCTCAAGGTAAAAGAACATAGTGTATTGGTTGTTTGGATATCATCATTGGGCCATTGGAATTTGCGCATCATAAGTTGGCCTATGGGCAGGTTGTACGCAGAGAAGCCCTGCAGAGATGAGTTCCTTTCAAACACAAAATGTATAACCTTCTGTCAGATTTCATAAATATCTCTGTCAAGTCAATCATAACGCAGCAATTGCCAGCTTAATCAGTACAATGAATAGTGAAGAGTAAATTCCGTGAGGGCAGAGATAGGTAAAGAGTATACTGCTGCTAACCTGATTTGTAATAAAGTGGTCAGTAATGAAAGTCGTGATTGTAGTTGGAGGTCACATGATTATTAAGACAGGTCGTCATTATATTCCTTGACTGACAAGCTTTGGCCTAATGGGAAACAGCAGAGACAAGGTGCGCAGATATGAAAGAATAGACAAGGCATTCGAAATGTTTGATAGCAATGTGAAAGCATAGACAAGGCGCGCGAACTGTTCTGACAGTCTATAAGCGTGGACAAAGCGCGTAGACAGTGTGACAGTCTATAAGCATAGACAACATCAAGATGCGGAAGCATAGACAAGGCGTGTTGAACTGCATTGAAAGATCATTCCAAAGAAATGATAAAAACGTCATTAGTAACTGTAGTTAGCAACAGGTGAAAGGATTCTCAATGCAATTAATAGCACGAAATGGTGAAAGGATTCTCAATGCAATCAATGCAAGGCTAAGTAAAGGTAGTAACGAAATGGTGGTTGGACTGCATGCGTTTTTGAGCGCGGCCTCTGGAGTTCTTCTTCTTGTCTTGCTTGGAAACCTTGGAGTCTGCCCCCTCACATTCCCTCACAGGCCAATGGCCCGTGCACTTTACTCATTTCCTGCGCTGCTATCTCCTCTTCACCCGTGCTCTTTATTTCTGCTTTCAAACCGACATGGTTGGCTTCAGACTTCTGGTGTTTCCTTGCTCTCCTCCTATCATAACCGGATCGAATCAGAGGACATATGCCTGATGCTGCAAAAGAAAATGCACATAATAGGAAGGCGCCTTTTCCTCTACGGTAGCCATGAATGCTGACAGTTATGTGCAACTTCAGATTTTCAAACTTTACTTTCAAATTTTGAAAAGTCAGTATAAACCGTGCCTTTTTAAAAACTCAAACTCAAAATGCAAGGAACCAAAAAACATATTATACCCTTAAATCATTGATCTTCATGCAGCCTTTGCACAAAAAATGGAGAACAAAAATGTTTGAGCTTCTGATTTTAGTTTTTCTATTTTATTTCATTTTTTACTATGTTGCAGGTGTGCACCAGCTGGAGGATTTTTTCCCATTCATAAATTCTGCTATTCATAAATCAGAAGCATGGGTAAAAATAAAGATCTGCTATTCTTAATGACATTATGCTCAATAGCAAGTCTTGCAACCCTGACTGAGTTTCTATTAATTTGTGACTTTAAGAGAAAATTTCAAATGAAATCAATAGCGTAGCTAGGACAATGATTAGTGATATTAACCAGAAACACCGTATTACCTCAACGTACCTAAGATCTATTGTGGAATAGGATCTGTAGTTACTTATCTGCAAATTACTAATGGTATGTTTTAGTGAATGAAAAAGATCTTCTCCAATTTATTTCAGCTACCTCTAAAACACAAACCACGTGCATATATACCTTCAAATAAAAGAAATAAACCATTTTCCATTGAACACCAACAAACACAAAAGCCTAGGAGTGATGTAAAGATGCTAAAACAGAATTAATGGAAAACAAAAGTTATAAACAGCCCTCCTTCTAGCGCCATTTTGTGGACATCGAAAATCTGCAAATCGTTAGTAACTAACATATACAAACATGATTAGTTTCCAAGCAATAAGCACCATTCAACATCCATATGAGATATCTAACATGTTTTAAAATGCTATCTAATAACAAGATACATAAAATCCTATAAAGAAAAACATGAAACCAATCTATCCCATATTGGATTGGTGTCACATGTGCTAGTGACCCTTTCCCAATCCTTGATTGATAGCTTAGATGATGATGATAAGATGGAAATGATGAGAAAAATTAGTTCTCAAGGAGAGTAACTTTGCATATGCTTTTTGGATGAAATTGTGGAGGATTTGCTTGAGGATGATGCTTGTATTTAAAGATTTTCAAAATGCCAAATGTTGAAGATGGACCAATGTGGGATCAAAATCAAGCCAATGAATTGAGGACACTTGTCATCATGTGATTAGTTAATGTGTGTGCAAGATTTGGGAAGAGTGCCCAAGAGGGGGAAAATTTGAATTCAAATTTTGCCATAAATGCTGAGAGGGGGACAAGGAAAAACAGCAATAAATGCCCTGTTTGACTTGTCATGTTGAAAAAATGATTTTAATAAATCAATAAAATTGATTTATTGTGCAAGTGGCTAGGTCTAGATAATGCAAGTGGGATGTGATTAGTATTAGATTAGGATTAGATGATGATCATGCTGATTAACGCTGATTAACTGATTTGACTTTTTGGACTTTGGAAAATGATTTAAGATTTGATTTAAATAAAGTCCTGATTTATTTGATGAATGGAATATGATTATGCATGATGTAAATTTGACATGTCTACAACATGGTTAGAACAACAAGAAGAATGGTAAGAGATCTAGATTCTAAAAATATAGCCTTGCTATCAATATTTGAACCTAAGAAATTCAAAGAAGAAAGTGAAGATAATAATTGGATAAAAGATATGAATGAAGAACTGAACTAGATTGAGAAAAATGATACTTGGGAACTTGTCCCAAGAACCAAGAATAAAAATGTTATTGGCACTAAGTGGGTGTTTAGAAATAAGTTGAATGAAGATGGTCAAGTTGTGAGAAACAAAGAAAGATTGGTATGTAAAGGATATGCTTAAATAGAAGGTGTTGATTTTGAAGATATTTTTTCTTTAGTTTCCAAGATGGAATCATAAGGATGTTCTTGGCTTATGTTGGCTTTAAGAACTTCAAAGTATATCAAATGGATGTTATTTTTATTTTATTTTTTGAAAGGAGATATAGAAGAAGATGTCTACATTGAACAATTGGAAGGGTTCATATTATCAAAATATAAAGACTATGTATGTAGATTTAAGAAGGAACTTTATGGGTTGAGACAAGCCCTTAAAGCATTGTATGATATAATTGACAAACATCTACAACAAGGGTTCAAGAAAGGAGTTTTGGATAACAAATTTTGTATTAAGACCATAGGCAATGATCAGTTGATTGTTGTGGTTTAGGTGGATGAAATAATTTTTGGAGGAAGAAATGACAACATGTGTCAAGGATTTTTAATGGAGATGCAAAAGGAATTTGAAATTTCCATGCTAGGTGAATTATCATTCTTTCTTGGTTGGAAAATATCACAATCAAAGAAGGGAATATTTATATCATAAACCAAGTATGTAAAAGAGATGTTGAAAAAGTTCATAATGGAATATTGTAATCCTATGAGTAACCCCATGGTAACAGGATGCAAGATAAGTAAAGATTATGAGTTTCCTAAAGCAACCCAAATGCTTAATAGATCAATGATTAGGAGTCTTTTATACTTGACATTCTCAAGGTAGGATAGTATGCAAGTAGTTGGTGTGGTAGAAATATTTCAAGCTACACCAAAAGAAACACATGTTCAAGTAGTTAAATATATACTTAAATACTTGAAAGGAACATTGGAGTTTGGCCTATGGTATCCAAGTGGGAATGATTTTACTCTAGTAGAATACACAAATGTTTATTGGGTAGGCAACATTGGTGATAGGAAAATTATAAGTGGAGGAGCCTTCTTCCTTGGTAACAACCTTGTATCATGGATGAGAAAAAAATAAGCATCAATTTCACTATCTACTATAGAGGAAAAATATATTGCAGTAGCATCATGTTGCACTCAAGTGTTGTGGACAAGGAAAACATTAAAGGACACCAAAGTAGAATATGATCAACCTATCACCATATTTTTTGATAATACAAGTGCAATTAAAATTTCAAAGAATCCTGTGATGCATTCAAGGACCAAACATATTCCCAAAAAGTATCACTTTTTGAGAGAGCAAGTGGTAGAGGAACAAGTTAAGTTTGAATATATTGCTACAAAGGAACAAATTATTTACATATTTACAAATCCACTTCCAAAGGACACACTTGAGTACTTAAAGGAAAATTTGGGAGTAGTCCCATATCCATCCAATTAAAGGGAAGTATATATTCAGGGGGAGCTACTCATAGCAACATCTTGTAGATACATAAAATATAAAGCTTAGAGATAGATGGAAGACCCTTTTCTATTAATTTTTGATGCAAGAGCATCCATGGTTGTAAAGAAATCATATATCAACAAAAAGGAACATTTATTTTCTTGCATTTCAATCTACAACAGTTTTGAAACTTCATTCTACATTTGACCATATTATCATTTCTCAGTAGGTAAAGAAAGATATAACATATACATGAGTTCATCTACAACATATCAAGATTACATATCATTTTCATTTATCTACTAAAAGTTATCACTCTCAAAATTTCACTGGAACTCATAGTCAAAGCATTTGGGGCTTACCTGGTCCAAATTTCATTGTGTGGACCTATTCCAGAGCATGCAGAGCTTAATGGAGTATCATACAAGAATTTTGGGTCCAATGGGATCTATCTTGGAGATCCACAATTCATTTCCTTTTATGAAGGATTACCTTTCACATGTTTAAGCCCAACCTACATGCTTGATCATTCATTAGGTTTTGTAACTATTTAGGTCAATGTGAACCTTTGTTGGAGTTGGAGAATCATATTTAAGAGCATTTGTAATCATTTGGAAAGTATTCATTAAGTTAGTGATAGTTAGGCAATTATATTTTTGTATCACCCCATTGAGGGACAATAATAAGGCCTAGAACTAGTTGTGATGTTGAATTCCCTTATGGTAGGCTTGTGAGCCCTGATTATTCACCCATAGGGCATATGATGTATGCAAGATTGCCAATTCAATAAAGATCTATGTTTGCAACTATTTTCTTTTGTTATTTGTGATGTGTTAACTCTAAGTTGCATGGTTGGATAGTTCTTTCTCAATCCTCCATCTATGATTGCACCAATTGGTATCAGAGCGAGTTTGTGAGTTCTGAAGGAATTCCTTGTGACAAACAGATTGTTGACTTGAGGAAAACTACATGTGTTTTCAATCGATCGCTAATTGTGAGGTAGTTGAAACCCTTGTAGCCAAATTGCCAAATTGAGGAAGTTGCACTAAATTTGAGAGGAGAGATACCTCTAAGGAGAGTGTCTACCATGGATAATATTGTTGGGAGAATAGATGAAATGTTAGAGATGATGCAAGCAATGTGAGTTTGATTAGATGTTGTTAAAGAAGATTGAAGGTGAGGTTTAAACCCTAGACATGAGGATCAAATCGATGATGAGATAGAACATGTTGTGAATCAAATTCAAGAAAACCTAGAAGAAGAAGAAGAATCAGATAAAATCAAGATGTTTAAATCTATTTTGAATTTTTTTAAGAAACCTAAAGTTGAAATTCAAAATTATGCAAGAAATTTAAACCTCAAGGAATTGATTGACTGGATCAATGAAATGGAGAAATACTTTGAATATGAAGAAACTGAAGATATAGAAAGAGTGAGATTTATGAAAAAAAAGTTGAAGGTGTAAGGGAGGAAAATGTTTGAAAACGCCTTCCTAATGAAAAATCCTTAGGAGAGAAGTGCAGAAAAAACATTCATTTAAAAGATTACATTCATTGAGATGCACATTCACAAAACAAAAGAATAGACAAATTCAACACATACAGAGATAACACCATATTTACGTGGGAAAACCCTTATGGGAGAAAAACCCACACACCAACTAAAGTCACTTTGTATTACAATAAATAGATTACATATAGAGTTACAAACTTCACTCTCAGATGTTAACTCATAGTAGCAATACAATCCCTTGGTTGACCTAAATTTACTGACTCCTATCACACTATTACAATGCAAGAAGAGCATACAATGTAGAACGACACATTGACTCTATTCATTGAGCTGCACACAATTTAATTCACCGACAAGATTTCTTTGTCTCTGGCCACACACACTACCATCCAACATGCATCAAGATGCCCAACAATTCATTCAGTTACAGAGAATGTTACCATATTTTCTCTTTGGTAATCCCTCGAGTGAGATCATGCATATAATGCAAATATATCACCATCAGGAAATATAGCTTTCATTCCAATGATTATTGATTCACAATAGTGATGCAGAATTAATGAATGAACTCATGCCACATGTCGACACATCAATCATCCACCGCTTTTGAATATCATACCATTTGGGTTCACCAATACAACCATCGCCATATTGGAGGGACACCAATTCGTCTCCCACTGATAAAAGAAAGTACCATTGATGTAGACTTTGTAGCTTCATTTCTATCGACTCATCAATGAGACAAGGTTGAGGGTATTTCTGAAGCCCACGAGTCCCATTGATGGGATTCATCATTCCATCGAGGAGACATACTTTAGAGTCTTTCCAATGAAGCCACATCCCACCAATATGCTAATCTCTAATGTCTCCAAGTCTGGAGAAACCCAAACTTTAGAACCTCCAGTTGGAGGTTAGGAAATTCTTGAAACTTGTGACACACTGATAACAAACAAAAACTCATTGATGCCAAGCTATGAACTTTTAGAACCCCATGACATAGGTTTCAAGGTTTTGGATTTCGACAATAGTCTGATAATGAAGGCCAACAAAGGGAAAAAATTCCAAGTCTTAAGAGAGGTTCAAGCCAACAAGTTGATGCATATTTTCCAACAAGATCCCACTTGATGAAGAATTATTGGCTTCCTCTAAACTCAAAGTTATTGAAAGTCATAGGCCCTAAGGCCCATCAAACTGACACACCACCTATACTTTTTTGTGCTCACGGGCTTTGTCAATGCATCAACGACATTCTACAGAGTATCCAATTTTTCCAAATTAGCCTTTCCATCCTCCACCATATCATGAATGAAATGATATTGAACATCATTATGCTTCATCTTGGCATGGAAAGTGGGATTTTTCCACAAAAACTAGCACTCTTACTGTCACAGCAAATCGTAACCTACCTTGCATTAAACCCAACATCAGAACACAAACATCTAAGACAAACAACTTCTTTTGAGGCATGTGTTCCTACCATATACTCTACCTAAGTAGTAGATAAAGTGACTACAACCTGCCACTTGCTCATCCAACTCATTGCACCCCCAAATAACATGAAGATGTATCCACTGATGGATCTTCTCCTATCAATGTCCCCTACCCAATCATAATCCACATACCCATGAATGCTAAGAGATCTCTGTAATCCAACTGAGTTACCATGATAAGACAAAGCATACTCTGAAGTGCCCTTCAAATATCTGAAAACTCTCTTCACATCATCCCAATGCGGTCTTCCTAGATTAGCCATAAACTGACTAAGTAATCCCATTTCTTGGGAAATGTCTAGCCTAGTATAGACCATTGCATACATTAAACTGCCAACAAAACTTGCATAATGCACTCTAGTCATGTCCTCCATCTTGGTAGGAGATTTTGTACAATCTTCAATAGATAGCTTTGTTCCCTGCAACACTGGAACAACTAGTTGCTTGAAATTAGCCATACCAAATCTCTCTAGGATAGTGTTGATATACTTACTCTAGCTAAGCCAAAGCTTTCTACTTCCTCTATCCCTTTTTATTTCCATCCCCAAAATATTCCTAGCTACACCAAGATCTTTCATTTTGAACTTTGCAGACAATTGAGATTTTAGATTAGAAATCATAGTCTTACTATTTCCTATGAACAACATGTCATCAACATATAGGGCAATAATAAGCACTTGATCATTTTTCAATTTTGTAATACACACAATGGTCAGATTTTGATCTCACAAAACCCATTGACAACAAAAAGGTGTTGAACTTCTCGTACCACATTCTAGGCGATTGCTTCAAGCCATACATAGATTTCTTTAACTTGCAAACTGAGCCTTCTTTATCTTTTTCAATGAAGTTCTTGTTACCTATTTTTAGCTACAACTCAAAATAGGTGGAGCTGAATTGCATTCATCATTGGGAGGTACATAGAGTTTCAAATTTTTGCTGCTAAGTATGTGTCATCATGTAAAAAATCATATTACATTTGATTTTCAGTTTTATTATGCAAGTATTTGTAACAAAAAATTAGAAATTTGCATAACAAATGTTGTTTTATTCATATTGTAAAAATCAAGGTCCCACACAAGCCGTGGGAGTAGCTTAATTTGATTAACGTAATCAAATGATAGGTGCAAGAACACATTGTAAACTATACAACTATAGATAAGATAAACGCATAAAGGAGGGTGGTTCATCATTGCCTGTAATAATGAAGCCATTGATACTTGATATCTTTGACTAGTGTTGTTGAAGCTTTCTAGGTTCCCCGACTATAGTCTCCTTAAGTTGTCCTTCAGGATGAATGGAAATAATCTTAGAGATTGACTCTAAGCAATGATGAATCAAGATCAATCCTATGCCTACATTGCCAACAAAAATATAATCTACATCTATCCAAACATATATCAAATGATTAGGTTATCAAAGAGAAAGGATCATTGGAAGCTTTCAGCTTCATTATGTTTTGCTAATTCATTTGCTTCATGTGCAGGAATAGGCTCATTATGTTTGTGATCATTTTCATCACATATGTGGAGAAAAAAGGGCTCCCACAATGGTTGAGCCTGGAATATTAGGAGAACATCCTCTCATTCAACATTCATATATGAGAGCATCATATGAAAAATAGTCAAGACATCAAGGTGTACTTATAGAGTTCAAGGGAAACTCACTCACATGAATATCAAAGTAAGAACAACCATATTATAGTCTAACAGTGCCTCTATAATGAGCATACACACTCATGGATTATCATATATGATGTAGATTTACACATTGGAGTAATATATAACACAAGTAAGGCATAACAGAGTGCACTCTAAAACTACTATGGTGCTATGAGAACATAGAGGTAGGAGTGCTATGATGTCAATGATCAAATAAAACCAGTCAAGTTTCCATTGTGAAGACAAATATCAACTAAAACATGAAGTTTTAGAGTGCAGCCTCACTTGCACATAGAATATAGTGCATACAAATGGTAAAAGATAGGAAACCATCAAACAAAATGCACTAAATAATACAAGCTACAAAAAATATAATGTGCAGAGATGTATTGAGGGAGCAGTAAAATTGTAGGGACGATAGTCATCAAATCACACCCCTTGGAGACTCTTATTAATTCATGCCTGTCATAAAGAGAGAATTAGTTTGGCCATATCCATAGAGTTATATTACTGGAAAACACATGAGTTTCATAAGATAGTCATTATAGTGATGAGGCCTTATGCAAAAGAGATAATCATCACGAGAACAACAACTAGTAATTATCATTGCCAGATGTGTTAAGCAACCAGTTATTGTTGAAGTTTCAACCAACCCATTACCAACATTTTTTTTATAGAGGTGGACAATCAAGTTCACATACATCGATATTCGCTTGTAGCATTGAGACCATAAATTGCATAACCAATGCAAGCAAGTGAAAGCCATGCTATAAAGGAGGAGCAACGAGATAGACAAAACAACAAAAAAGCAAGTACCTTGAAAAGCAAGATTTCAGGCCACGACTTGTGGTTTTGGGATTCCTTAATATGTATCAGAAAAAAGGAAGCATAGAATGAAGAATATTTTGAGCTTTTGTAGGTTTTGAGGCACCCGGGGATCAAAAAGCACTTGCAAGGAAATACAGAGGAAAATAAAGGGATCGAACCTTAGCCAATCTCCCTGATGGTGGCATGGCAGCAGTGAAGGAGCTAAAAATTGAACAAAATGAAATAAAATATAGGATATTCAAAGAAAAAATTGCAATATATAGTGAGAGCCTTAGCCTTTATAGAGTAACCAGTAGAAAATACAGCTTATTGGATTTTCATTCAATAGAAAATCGAATGGAGACAGATTTGTGCAAAAGAAGGCTTACCTCTTCTTGCTCATACAAATACATGGAACAACTTCAAGATTTCCTCATTTTTCAGCCTCAAAGGCTTGAAAATGTCAACATTGTATAAAGAAAGCAAAAAGATATCAAAGATATGATATAGGTCACAACTAGAAGGCCCTAAAATTCTTCAAAATAGAATCAATTTTATTTTTAATGCCGGTAAATCATCTTACCATTGATTTCTTGGGAGGTTCGACAAAAAGAATGAAGAAAACAACTTGAGTGTGGTGAATTTCAAACTCTCCACAAACTTCCATGACAACGCCTCTCTCCCAGGCTCTCTTTCAAGCCAAAGACAAAATGTTGAAAATGATTAGGGTTTGACTATTTTTTCCCTTTTCTTCCTATTCACGGGCTTGGTGTTTTTGGTGGGATCTTTTAAGTTAAAAAAAAAATTATGTTCTTTCCATGGGTTTAATCTCATCAAGAAATGTGGTCGGCCCCTCCCTTCATTCTCATTGCTTGTCATGGTCAAAGGCTAGGATCAAATTGTAACTTATGAATATTGCATATTGTAAATGCTAATAGAGGTCGATACCCCATACTAGGCCATGCCCTAGTTTTAAACTTATTTTATTTTAATTTTGTAGAAAATTCCATGAAATATATTATTGAAAAATTAATAATGAGTCTAATTATTTTCATATTTTTGCAAAAAATAACAACATTATCCTTAATTGCAAAATATTGAAATTGATGCAGGAGCATCCAGTGGTGTAAGGGCAATCTTGCATCACCCAAAAATAGTTAAATTTCAAGTTTCTTGGTTTTTATATTTTTTTATATTTTTGGATACCCTTTTTGTCATAATGAAATTCCCAATTTACGGTTTTTATTTTCTATTCCTAGGTGGAAAGATATTGCAGTTTTAGTTTCCTAGATTTACACCTGAAAATCTTTTGAGTTAGATTTGAGGCACTTAGATTTCCTGAATAAGCCCCAAAACTTGCCTAAATTGGTGTAGCATATTTTGAGTGCGTTATTGACTTCGTGACCTTTCCAATGGTTCAAACGGTTCACGAATCGGAGTCCCGGATCAAAAGTTATGGCCCCGGGAAGTTGGCACACTTTTTAGAAGATACAATTGCAAATGCTCTTTTGAAATTTGAACTTCATGTTGTAAATTTTCGGCGCCAAACCACCTAAACTCAAATTTGAATGTTGTTTTGGCTCCAAACTAAAGAGGAGCTCTATTTATGGGCGAGTTTCTAATTTTTGGGTAACTTTTTGGGGACAAGCTCGCATATTGCTAAAGGGTGATTCTGTAGCTTTCTATAACTTTCATGTGTTGTAGAACTTGGGGATTTGAGATCCTCTGCATGTAAGAAGCTCCATTTTCTGAATAATAAAATTATTCTCTTGTTTGTGGGTTATTTTCTGTGTCTCGAACTGTGCCCTCATCAGAAATAATTGAAATCAATTAACAAATAAGGTTTTTTCTTTGTGAAAACTGCTAGATTGTAAAATAATTAATTAAGCAATGTTTTTATAAGTTGCTTAATTAATTATTATTTTATGCAGTTCTATCATTAGTTTTAGTTTGAGTTGCAACTACACTTCAATTTTGATGCCTTATTGTCATGCACAATACAGAGATGGAGTTCCAGTCATTATGGGCGAGTTGATAAAAATGAGGCAGTTTTTGCATGTTTTGGCCCACTTTTTCAGGGATTTCCAGTTTAGCTTGGGTGACCCATGTGTCAATCATGAGTTGACCTTGAATTTGAGCCTGAGTTCACTCATTTTTGCATGAGTTTGAGCTCTTCTTTTGGAGGTCTTTATTTTTGCTTGGGATTTTCCTTGGAGTTATTATTTTTACACTGAAATTGACTTTCAGTTTCACCTTCATGCCTTGGAGAGACTTTTTGTATAAAGTGATATGACTTAGTCATTTTTCACTAGTTCTTGTTTTCTAACTTTTCCTTCAACAAAGAGAGTTCATGTAACTCAACTTTTAGAATTTAATAGATTATGTAGTAGTTTTTACAGGTTATGTTAGAGTATCATTTGCAGAGTTTTCCTTCTATTGTCATTGCAAGCTAGATATTAGCCTTCTTAGATTCAAGTGTTTTGTTTTATGAATGTTTTGGATGCAAATTTAATGTGTTTTACATCAAAACATTTAAATTTTTGTCGCATTCATGAATGCATGTACACAGAAAAAATGATCTTAGTTGCAGGTCATAAATTGTGCTTATAATATATTCATATCTTTAAGTTGTGAAAGTAAATTTTTCCTTCATAAAGAATGAATTATCAAGCCTTTATGTGAATCATTGATATAGTTAAATTGTTCAATTTGAGTTGTGAAAATAGGCTCGTAAGGAATCAGTTGTGAATTAATCTATTTTTTCTTTAAATCAAATAGGTGCATCACCATAGTTTAGTTTTTCCAATTTTGCATCAGTTTCAGTCTTTTCTCTTTTCCAAGAAAATTTTTAAGTCCATAATCAGAGAATCATATAGGAACCAACCTAGAATCTGGAGGTCTATCTTCACCATTGGAATACTCACATCCTGAAGTTAGTTCCCATGTTTCAACAAATTGTTGAATTTAGCCATTCAAGCATTCGGGTGCAATTTGTTTGAGAATAGTTTTTGGCACTCCCAGTGGGACTCTAAACCACTTTTTAGAGTAAGAATTCAATAGTTTCAAGCTACTATTCTGGTATTACAATAGTTCTTCAGCCTTTTAGAGGTTAAATTTTCATATACCTAGCGACTTCGTTCTCAATTTTGAGCAAATCAAGTGCAAGTAGCCTATGAGAAAAGTTCAAAAAGAAGTTCTTCTCCATTTGAATACTTATAGTTGTCTTTGCCAAAAAGAAGAGGAAGGACAACCAAGAGAACACTTGATAGGTCTTCAAGAAATAAATCATTTTCTCCTATTTTTAGAACAAAATTATTAGTATATTCAATAAGGAGAGGTAGACCATCAATAAGGCAACCAGGTTCGCATTCAGCTTTGCCAAGTTACAGGATATCAGTTTCGCCTTCAAGAGGTTCACCGAATTTTGTTACAAGATCAGTTCCTATTTTTCCAGTAGTACATCTTGTACCACAAGCAGCTCTGATGGCTAGAGCACATGATTTTGTTCCATTTAATGGGGGAAACCCATTAAAATTGGCTCAACATGATGACATACTGGTAGCTACGCTTAAAAGTCTACCTACTTTTACAGGGGAATTTTAGACTACACCAATTGAACACATAAGAGACATAACTTCACTTTGTGGAGTTCATCATGTTATAGAAGAGAACGTGGCATTGAGGCTTTTAGTAGCTTTGTTTAAAGGCAAGGAAATCCAATGGTTTAGAGGCTTAATGGTGAATTCTATTGCATCATGGGATGACTTGGGAGACAAGTTAAGTAAGCAATTTTTTGACAGATCTGATCATCTATCTCTAGTTGAGCAAATGACAACTATCAAGAGAGCCCCACAAGAATAGATGACAGATTTTAATTTTTGATTCCAAAGAACTTGGAATAGAATCCTAGCCATGGTAAGGCCCACACCAGATCATGCTTTTCTATATTATCTTAGAGTTATTAACAATTATATTGTACTTTTGATCCAATCTATGGGAGGAGTAACTTTTCTAGTAGCCTATGAGATAGCTATTAGAGATGAAAATAACTTAATACAGGCTAGTAAGATTTCAACCAGGCCTCTTATTCCTTTTTTCCTTGATATTCAGCCATTAATACCCATTCAAGTACCTCCTATAGCCTCATTACCCATTGTTCCAACTTTTAGTTCCCAAACAACTGCTCAAAACTATGTTGTTCCAGTCAATTCAGAATTGCAAGAGCTTAGAGGTACCCAACAACATATGGCCAAATTGCTACAAATAGTAAGCAATGACTTAGTGATCTTAAAAAATTAGAAAAACTAGAATTATAGACCTTATCAAGCACCCTTTTAGCCAAATAGACCGCCTTATCAGGATGACTATGAAGGGTCAAAATGAAACTTTAATCCTAGGCCTAATCATCCTTTCAATCAGAATACTACCAGCTCTTCTAAAGAGATTGTACATGTCTAGAACAACTTGGCATAGGATTATATGTGGTGCTATCCCTATAATCAGCCTCATAATCAGGGTACTTGTCTAAATAGGGTAGTTAATTAGGTGCTTATGGTGCAAAATAGTTTTGCTACTTCTAAGAAAACACAAAAGGAGGCTGACAATTAGACAAATGATCAAATGTAGTAGAACAAGTTTGATGTTGCCATGATGAACTGGCAAGGTAATGAATTTTGTGGCATTAATCATGCACAAGGGTAGAACTAGTCTGCTACATTTGTTGCAGCCAACACAAGGTCAAAAAAGAGGGTTGTTGACTTAATACAACAAGTTGTTCCTAATGTACAACTAGAAATAAACAAACATCAAGTTGTTCCATAGAAAGATCAGATTTCTACAACTCAAAAAGAGCAGTCACAACCCTCTTCTTCTCATGATGTTCACATTCTATCGAGAGGACAACCTAAACATGCTAAAGAGCAGCAGAAACAAGTTGAACTTGCCAAGGAACAAAAGGAGGACCAACTAGTTCAAGTGCAGAGGGAGGCTACTTTTTTGAAAGCACATCACAAGGTTAGTTCTTTGGATTTTAATATTGTTGATCATATGAAGAAGGCCACTGTCACCATGACCATGTTAGATGATTTACACCTTCCTAGGTAGAAGGAAATCCTGCAAGAGGCTTTAGCTAAGATTTCCATTTTTGATGGGTCTCTTCAAAACTAGCCAAGTGTTCTTGTAAACAGTTCAGACCAAAAGAAGGATCAACCAACTCAAGAGGTAAAACCACCACCCTTTTATGTTAGTCTGATAATTGGTGATAGCATAGTGCGTAATTGCATGATAGATTTAGGAGCAAGCAACTCAATTATGCCTAAACAGCTGGTAGAAAAGTTAGGACTTGAGTATGAACCATTGTCAAAAGGGGTAGTTCAATTGGATGGAACAATAATTAAGTCTGTAGGAGTTATTAAAAGTCTACCCCTTACATTACATGCTTGTCTAAACTTTCAAATTCCACAGGACATATACATTATTGATCTCCCACCTTATTATGCCATCTGCCTGTCTAGATATTTCACTACAAAGTTAGGTGGTTATATGTCATCAGACTAGTCACACATGTTTTTCAGAACCAGATATGGTACTAGAGTCACTATTAAGTCAAAATCATAGGCTAAAGACCATATTGAGCCCTATGTTCCAAATCCCACCAATGCAAACCTAGCTTTACATGACCCCTGACCCCACTCTACCTATAAAAGGCATACCCGACATAAATTTAGATGAGTGGGTAGCCAAGAATCACGAGGTTGATCCATTCAGTCTCATGGATGAAGTAGGTTTGGGCATTTATATGATTCAAGAGCCCAATGTAACTATTCCAAATATGGTCAAAGAGGAAAAATAGCCAGAACAACAGATTGATCAGCTTTGGAAGCTATACTTTGATGGATCTAGCAGTAAAGTAGGTGTTGGTGGAGGAGCAATGCTCATATCACTTGAAGGAGACAGGTATTATTCAACTTTTAGATTTTCTTTCAGTTGTTCTAATAATGTTGTTGAGTATGAAGCATTGATACATGGTTTAGAATGGGCCAGAAAAAGGAAAATTAGGTGCTTACAGGTGTTTTGTGATTCTCAATTAATAGCAAATCAAGTTAGAAATCTGAATTTAATGAAAAATGATTTGCTGAAATTGTATAAACATCGGGTTTGGGACTTAATTGAAGAATTTGATGCATTTAATCTACAATCAATACCAAGAAATCAAAATAAGCAAGCTAATAAACTTGTTTCCATAGGATCACATTTTGACATTCCAACTGAAATCCACAATGTGGAAATGTAGCAATATGTGAAAATGGTTGTCAGACCATCAGTGCCTAATAATAATGTGAGTTGGAAATTTTTTGATAGTGATGAACAAATAATTCACTTTCTGGTAGAAGAAGCAAAGTTTTCTACTGGAAATCAGTGAAAGTTTGATTAGTAATATGGTGATCATATCATGCAACTAAATTCTAACAAGCTACCAAAGGGTTTGGTGACCCTTGAATCCATCTTCAACACTAATGATTAGGTTAGAAGAGATAAATCCAGCATCACAGTGAAGCAGGAGCATTACGAACCAATAGAGATATTCAAAGGCAAGCTCCTTAAGCTTGGAAAAGTTTGTACGAAAGAAGAACAACAAACGTTTGTCTTGCTTTGCCAAGAATTCAGTGACATATTCACCTGGAAGTATAGAGATTTGAAGGGTTTTAACCTTGAGTTGGCTCAATATGATAAAATTGAGTTAGAGCCCAACAAAAAACTAGTGTGATAGAAACAAAGGCCATTGAATCCTAAGCTGGAACATTTGATGAAGAAAGAGTTGAACAAGCTAATTGAAGGTAGTATCATCTTTCCAATCAAGCACACTTCTTAGGTTTCAAACCTGGTGCCCATTAGGAAGAAGAGTGGAGAGATAAGATTGTGTGTGGATTTCCATGATCTAAACATAGCTTCACTTAAAGATCACTATCTCTTGCCTTTAATGGAGCAAATACTGCAGGTTATTTCAGGATCAGAGAGGTTCTCATTGTTGGATGGATATTTAGGGTATAACCAAATTATGGTTAAGGAGGAAGATCAGTACAAAACCGCATTTACCACCAAGTGGGGTACAATGGCTTACAAAAATATGTCATTTGGATTGTCAAATGCAAGAGTAACCTTTCAAAGAGCAATGGATATGGCTCTCCAAGGTTTGATAAACAAGTTTGTTCTTGTTTATTTGGATGATATCACTATTTTCTCACAAAATGCTAATGAACTCTTTGATCATCTTAGAAATATTTTTGAAAGATGCAGAGAGTATGGAATTTCCTTGAATCCAAAGAAGAGCATCTTTATTGTTCACGAACGTAAACTTTTGGGTTATATTTTTTCTAAAGATGGCATTTCTATTGATCTAGAGCGTATTGTAACCATTCTGGAATTATTGCTTCTTGCTCACAAGAAAGGTTTGCAGAGCTTTCTGGGCAGAATAAACTTCATTAGGAGATTTATTCCAAATGTTACAACTTTATTTTGGCCTCTTACAACTATGTTGAAGAAAAACATTCAATTCAGATGGATGAGAGAAGGAAAGAATAGTTTTGAGTAGATTAAAGAGGCACTTGCAGCAACCCCTACTCTTATCAACCCAAATTTTGATAATGATTTCATATTGTACACATTTGGGGGAGTGGATACCATCTTTGCAATTCTTTTTCAGCAAAATAATGAAGGTATGGATCATCCTATATCTTTCTTTAGTTAGGTTTTACATGATTATGAAACTAGGTATTCATTTGTTGAGAAGCATGTGGTTGTTGTAGTTAGGAGTCTCAAGAAATTTAGACATATGTTGTCTAATAATAAGATACATTTGTTGGTAGCTCACCCAACATCCAAAGAATTTCTATTGAATAAAGATATTAATGACAAGAGAGTAGGCTGGATAACCAAAGTCATGGAATACAACATCAATATAAAGGTTACCAAACTTGTTAGAGGTAAGGGTCTCTACGAGCAACTTGCATGAAATGAGGAAAAAAATAGTAAAAAAGTTGTTATAGTTCTAAATTTTGAAGAAGAACTTGTTACAACTACCTCAACTTATTGGATCCATCAAATGATTCATTGCTTGCATACTGGAGATTGTCCACAAGGTTTAGACAGATCAAAATGAAGATATTACAAATTACAAGCAATTCCCTATGCAAAAATTGATGGTGTTCTTTATAAGGACTTCAATGGAGTATTCCTCAGATGTGTTTACCCAAATCAGACTAAAATAATTCTCGAAGAATTCCATGATGGACCTACTGGAGGTAATTTTGCACCACGTACTATAGCACTGAAAATTATGAGGGGAGGATACTATTGGCTAGATTTGTTCAAAGATGCTCATGCATATGTGAGAAAGTGTAGTAAATGTACAATGTTCACTGAAAAGAAAAATATTGCTAGTCCATCTGATTCAAGTGGAGCAACCTTTAACAAATGGGGATTTGATTTCATAGGTCCAATCAATCCACCCTCAAGTGTTGGGCACAAATGGATTTTGACTGCCACAGACTACTTTACGAAGTGGACTGAAGAAATTACTTTCAAAGATGCAAATGAAACATCAGTTTTGAACTTCTATCAGGACTTAGTTTCTAGGTTTGGTACACCTGATTCAATTATTTTTGATAATGCTTTAGCCTTTGTTGGTTTGAGAGTTTTAGATTGGTCAATAAAGCATAATATTTATCTGAATACTTCCTCGAATTATTACCCTCATGGTAATGGACAGGCTGAATCAACGAATAAGAATCTGATTAAGATCATAAAGAAGATTATTGAAGATAATTAGAGGTCATGGCATGACAAACTCAAGTTAGCCCTATGGGCTGATAGAGTTACACCAAAATGATCAATAGGATTTTCACCATATGTTTTGGTTTATGGCAAAGAAGCCAAATTACCTATTTCAATTGAATTACCAACTTTGAGCTACATAAGAGAACTGGAGTTACTGGAGGATTATCCAATGCAAGTCAGGCTTGCTCAATTGATAGAGTTGGAAGAAACTAGAAAAGAGGCTCTAAATTCATCATTCTCAGATGAAGAAAGCATTTGACAAGAAAGAAACAACAAGGATCTTCAATGAGGGTGAATTAGTTTTCAAATGGGATGAATTAAAGAGTAGGCCTGGTAAACATACAAATTTTGATGCCATGTGGGATGACTCATATATCATAACAGAATGCAAACAGAATAGCGCATTTCAGCTTTCAAGGTTGGATGGTGAGGTGCTACCAATCCCCATCAACGGGATTCACCTCAAGCAATGCTACTAAAGAGAAACGTTTGCAGATGTACATAGTAGGGTAGTTTTTAGTTTCAATTGTTCTTTCAATAAGTGCCCCATGGTACATTTCATTTCAGTATTGTTTTTCTTTCAATAAACAACAGTTGTTGCATGAGTTTTTCAAACTCTGTCTTAAAATGAGTTTCAATAGTTTCTTTTAGTTTGGGTTAGTTTGCAGCTGAGTTACAGTTTTTCTAAGTCAAAGCAAAGTAAGAAGGGATTCCATGCCCAATGGATAAGCTACATAACTGGTCTATGGTATTTAGCAGGCAAACACTCCGCAAAGGTCGCCAAATTGTTACCTATTTTTAGCTACAACTCAAAATAGGTAGAGCTAAATTGCATTCATCATTGGGAGGTACATAGACTTTCAAATTTTTTTGCTAATTATGTGTCATCATGTAAAAAATCATATTACATTTGATTTTTAGTTTTATTATGCAAATATTTGTAACATAAAATTAGACATTTGCATAACAAATGTTGTTTTATTCATATTGTAAAAATCAAGGTCCCACACAAGCCGTGGGAGTAGCTTAATTTGATTTACGTAATCAAATGATAGGAGCAAGAACACATTGTAAACTATACAACTATAGACATTATAAACATAGAAAGGAGGGTGGTTCATCATTGCCTATAATAATGAAGCCATTGATACTTGATATCTTTGATTGGTGTTCTTGAAGCTTTCTAGGTCCCCCAACTCCAGTCTCCTTAAGCTATCCTACAGGATGAATGGAAATAATGTTAGAGATTGACTCTAAGCAATGATGAATCAAGATCAATCCTATGCCTACATTACCAAGAGGAATATAATCTACATCTATCCAACCATATATCAAATTATTAGGTTATCAAAGAGCAAGGATCATTGGAAGCTTTTAGATTTGTTGTGTTTTTCTAATTCATTTGCTTCATGTGCAGGAACAAATTAATTATGTTTGTGATCATTTTCATCAGATATGTGGAGAAAAAAGGGCTCCCACAAGGGTTGAGCCTGGCATATCAGGAGGACATCCTCTCATTCAACATTCATATATGAGAGCATCATATGAAAAATAATCAAGACATCAAGGTGCACTTACATAGTTCAAGGGAAACTCATTCACATGAATATCAAAGTAAGGACAACCATATTATAGTTTGGTAGTGCCTCTATAACGAGCATACACACTCATGGATTATCATACATGATGTTGATTTACACATTGGAGTAGTATAGAACACAAGGTATAACAGAGTGCATTCTAAAACTACTATGGCGCTATGAGAACACATAGGTATGAGTGCCATGATGTGAATGATCAAATAAAATTAGTCAAGTTTCCATGGTGAAGACAAATATCAACTACAACATGAATTTTTAGAGTGCATCCTCACTTGCACATAGAATATAGTGTATACAAATGGTAAAAGACAAAAAACCATCAAACAAAATGCACTAAATAATACAAGCTATAGAAAATATAATGTGCAGAGATGTATTGAGGGGGTAGTAAAATAGTAGGGAGGACAGTCATCAAATCACACCCCTTGGAGACTCTTAATAATTCATTCCTATCATAAAGAGAGAATTATTCTGGCCATATCCACAAAGTTATATTACTAGCAAAAAAATGAGTTTCATAAGATAGTCATTATAGTGATGATGCCCTATGCAAAAGAGATAATCATCATGAGAACAACAACTAGTAATTATCATTGCCATATATGTTAAGCAACCATTTATTAACAACTAGTAATTATCATTGCCATATATGTTAAGCAACCATTTATTGCTAAAGTTACAGCGAACCCATTACCAACATTTTTTTTACAAAGGTGGACAATCAAGTTCACATACATTGATATTCGCTTGCAGCATTGAGACCATAAATTGCATAACCAATACAAGCAAGTGAAAGCCATGCTATAAAGGAGGAGTAGCGGACTAGACAAAACAACAAAAAAGCAAGTACCTTGAAAAGCAAGATTTTAGGCCACGACTTGTGGTTTTGGGATTCCTTAATATGTATCAGAAAAGGAAGCATAGAATGAAGAATATTTTGAGCTTTTGTAGGTTTTGAGGCACCTAGGGATCAACAAGTGCTTGCAAGGAAACACAAAGGAAAATAAAGGGATCAAACTCTATCCAAGCTCCCTGATGGTGGCATGGCAACAGTGAAGGAGCTAAAAATCAAGCAAAATGAAATAAAATATAGGATATTCAAAGACAAAATTGCAAGATATAGTGAGAGCCTTAGCCTTTACAGAGTAACCGGTAGCAAATACAACTTATTGGATTTTCATTCAACAGAAAATCAAATGGAGATAGATTTGTGCAAAAGAAGGCTTACCTATTCTTGCTCATACAAATACATGGGGCAGCTTCAAGATTTCCTCACATGTCAGCCTCAAAGGCTTGAAAATTTCAACAATGTATAAAGCAAGCAAAATGATATCAAAGATATGATATAGACTGCGGCTAGAAGGCCCTAAACTTCTTGAAAATGGAATAAAAACATTTTTTAATGTTGGTAAATCATCTTATCACTGATTTCTTGGGAGTTTCGACAAAAAGAATGATGAAAATAGCTTGAGTGTGGCAAATTTCAAACTCTCCATAGAATTCCATGACAACCCCTCTCTCCTAGGCTCTCTTTCAAGCCAAAGACAAAATGTTGAAAATGATTAGGGTTTGACTATTTTTTCCCTTTTCTTCCTATTCACAGGCTTGGTGTTTTTGATGGGATCTCTTAAGTTAAAAAAAATAATTATGTTCTTCCCATGGGTTTAATCTCATCAAGAAATGTGGTCGGCCCCTCCCTTCATTATCATTGCTTGTCGCGGTCAAAGACTAGGATCAAATTGTAACTTATGAATATTGCATATTGTAAATGCTAATAGAGGTCGATACCCCATACTAGGCCATGCCCTAGTTTTAGACTTATTTTATTTTAATTTTGTAGAAAATACAATGATATATCTTATTGCAAAATTAATAATGAGTCTAATTATTTTCATATTTTTGCAAAAAATAACAGCATTATTCTTAATTGCAAAATATTGAAATAATTGAAATCAATTGACAAATAAGGTTTTTTCTTTGTGAAAACTGCTAGATTGTAAAATAATTAATTAAGCAATGTTGTTATAAGTTGCTTAATTAATTATTATTTTATGCAATTCTATCATTAGTTTCAGTTTGAGTTGCAACTACACTTTAATTTTGATGCTTTATCATCCCGCACAATCAAGAGATGGAGTTTTAGTCATTATGGGAAAGTTGATAAAAATGAGGCAATTTTTGCATGTTTTGGCCCACTTTTTTAGGGATTTCTAGTTCAGTTCGAGTGACCCATGTGTCAATCATAAGTTGACCTTGACTTTGAACCTGAGTTCACTCATTTTTGCATGAGTTTGAGCTCTTCTTTTGGATATTTTTATTTCTGCTCGAGATTTCCCTTGGAGTTATCATTTTTACACTAAAATTGACTTTCAGTTTCACCTTCATGCCTTGGAGAAGATTTTTGTATAAAGTGATATGACTTAGTCATTTTTCACTAGTTCTTGTTTTCTACCTTTTCCTTCAGCAACTCAACTTTCAGAATTTAATAGATTATGCAACAGTTTTTACAGGTTATGTTAGAGTATCATTTGTAGAATTTTCCTTCTATTGTCATTGCAAGTTAGATATTAGCCTTCTTAGATTCAGGTGTTTTGTTTTATGAATGTTTTGGATGCAAATTTAATGTGTTTTACATTGAAACCTTTAAATTTTTGTCACATTCATGAATGCATGTACACAGATAAAATGATCTTAGTTGTAGGTCATAAATTGTGCTTATAATATATTCATATCTTTAAGTTGTTAAAGTAAATTTTTCCTTCATAAAGAATGAATTATCAATCCTTTTTGTGAATCATTGATGTAGTTAAATTGTTCAATATGAGTTTTGAAAATAGGCTCATAAGGAATCAGTTGTGAATTAATCTATTTTCTTTAAATCAAATAGGTGTATCACCATAGTTTAATTTTTCTAATTTTGCATCAATTTCACTCTTTTCTCTTTTCCAAGAAAATGTTTAAGTCCATAATCAGAGAATCATCTAGGAAATAGCCTTGAATCTAGAGGTCCATCTTCTCCATAGGAGTATCCACAACCTTGAAATAGTTCCCATGTTTCAACAAATTGCTGAATTTATCCATTCTAGGATTCAGGTGCAATCTGTTTGATAACAATGCTCAAATTGGGACATATAAATTATTCTTCCATCTCTCCATGAAGAAATGGTTTCTTCACATCCATCTGCTTGATCTCTATGTCATACGCTGCTACAAGTGACAAAAGGAATATGATAGATGTCAGCTTAGCTATAGGAGAATTTTTTTTTCCATAATCAATTCCCTCCATCTGGGAATAATCTTTCGTGACCAACCTAGCTTTATACTTCTCCACACTACCATCCAGACCAATTTTCTTTTTGAATACTCATTTACAGCCAACAAGCTTTTAACCTTTAGGTAGGGATACCAAATCCTAGGTTTCATTCTTTTTCAATGCCGCCATTTCCTCATTCATGGATTCCAACCAGGAATTTGAATCAGACATATTAATAGCCTCTTTCACAGTCCTAGGCTCATCAGTGCTAGTAATCAAAGCATAGATACAATTTGAATCCAACTTAGAAAATCCATACCTATCAGGTTGATGCTTTTCACATGTAGACCTCCTCATAGGCTGAGGTTGAGGTTGTGGTTCTTCTTCTTCAAAACTCTCAGAGCTGCTAGAACTCCCCTCAGCTTCAAGTACTCTTTGTAGTTCCTCTTCATCTGAAGTTCGAGGAATTTCAACTACATCATTCTTCTTTTCTCTTTCTTCTGTCTCTGACTGTAGATCATCTACTGAAAGCTTCATCTCACAAAATATTACACTTCTGCTATACAAAACCTTCTCAATAATAGGATTTTGGACAAAGCTTGTATCCTTTCACACCAATGCCATAGCAAATGAAGATACATTTGATAGCCTTATTCTCCAACTTTGATCTTTTCTCATTCGACACATATGCATATGCCTCACACCCAAAAACACAAATATGTCTTAGAGAGGGCTTCTTACCAGACCACGCTTCCATAGGAATTTTTTCAAAAAGAGCCAAACTGGGTGAATGATTAATCAAGTAACATGTTGTAGCCACAACCTTAGCCCAAAAATTATGCTCCAGACCAACACTGCTCAACATAATTCTCGCTCTTTCCATTAGCATCATGTTCAACCTTTCAACAACTCCATTTTGTTGTGGAGTATAAGGTGTAGTTTTATGCCTTTTAATCCCATGGCCTTTGTAGTACCTTTCAAAATCTGCAGAACAAAACTCATCGCCATTGTCCGTCCTCAAGCATTTAATTTTCTTTCCAGTTTGATTTTCTACCAAGTTTTTAAACTCTTTAAATTGACTGAACACTTTTGATTTACTCTTAAGAAAGTACACAAATTCCTTTCTTGAATAATCATCAATAAAAGAAACATAATATCTAGAATTTGATAATGAACATTCACTGGACCAAATACATCAGAATGAACATAATCCAATATGTCAGAATATTTATGAGAACTTGAATAAAATGAAACACAATGTTGCTTTCCATAAATGCAATGTTCACAAAAATCAAACTCAAGGTTACAATCAACAAGCCCTTCAACTATATTTTTATTTTTCAAGGTTTTAAAGCCTTTCTCTCCAATGTGACTGAGTCTATGATGCCACATCATTGTTTTCTCTGTTGGGAGTTTCACCTCCAAAGAGTTTGTACCTAGAGAAACTTTAGTCTCCTTCTCTACATGAGTAGCTTTGCTTAACTTTACAGAGATGTTACATTGAACATGACATGCATCCAACTTGTACAAAGTGCCTATTCGTGCACCCTTAGCCAACACCATTGAGCCTCTAGTCATCTTACAACCTCCACTTGAGAAAGAAACTTGTACACCAACATCATTCAACTTACTAACAAAAAATAGGTTACGAGCCAAACCTGGTATGTGCAAGTAGCCATCAATTCCTTTGATTCTTCTGTTAGGGAATTGGATTCTGACTCTTCCATGACCAACAATTTCAAGAGATGAGTCACTTGCCAAGTACACCTTTCCACCAACATACTTTTCATACTTAGTGAACCAATCTCTGTGAGATGTCATGTGAAAAGATCCACCTGAGTTAATTAGCCAAACATCATCTGATGCCTAAGTCACCAAGGTTGCAATGAAGGCATCTGCATCACTCTGAGAAGAGTCATTATCTGAAGAGTTTTTCTTTTTCTTCTTTTTCTACTCCTTATAATCCTTTCAGATATGACCAATCTGCCCATAGTTCCATCATTTCACCTTGGACTTCTTACTAGGAGACTTTGATCTCCCTTCATATTTGGATTTAGATTTCTTGTCTTTCTTCTTGCCTCTCTCCTTTGATCTACCCAAAACATCAAGAGCCTCCTTGGCCATCTCAGAAGACTTCCTTTGCATCTCTTTTGATAGCAGTGAGGCAACCACATCTTCAATCTTGAAATTAGTTGTTGTACCTCCAATAGCCATTACTAGATGATCCCAAGTGTCAGGTAATGAACATAACATAAGCATACAACAATCCTCCTCCTCTATCTTCACACCCACAAACACCAACTAAGCAACAATCATATTAAATGAATTTAGATGGTTTGCTATGGATGCACCTTCTTCCATCTTCAAGGAGTACAACTTCTTCCTCAGGAATAACTTATTCACTAGAGACTTTCCCTGATAAATTTCACCAAGTTTCTTTCATAATGAAGATGTGGTCTTCTCCTCATGGACATTTAGGAGTATAGAATTGGTGATGTGGATGCACAAGGAGATGATCTTGCTACATTCTTTGGAAAGTTTTAGAGAAGAATGAACAAAAGAAGGAGAGTTCCAAGAGAGATAGTTACAAAATACAAGGATGATATAACATTTCTGGTTTCCACTGATAGCTACTTTATCAAGGTAGTTGAACCTAGAAGCTTATGGATTCCTAAGATGGGATATGAAGTTCAAAAGGATTATGTTGTTGGTTGTATTGAAATGCTAATCAACAACCCTTAAGATCCCAGTAGGCCTAGATTTGAAACCTAGATTGAAATAGCTTGAGAAATTCTTGAGAAATATGAGTCTATCTCTGATAAATCAATGGTTTCCTTTGGAGAAAAGAGAAAAGTCACTAAGGTTCATTCATTAGTTTCTCAAGTTAAGCTAGCTCCAAGAAAACTTAAGTAGCTAGCTAGGAACAAAAGCACATTTTTAGATTGTTCCTAGAAAAATTACTAGTTCTTCTCAGTCCATTGCAAAAAGCACAAATTCACTAACTAATAGATTCAAGGAACTGAAGATTCAAGCTATAAGTGATACAGTCACTTGGGTCAAAGATAAAGGATTGTTGGAGATTGTAGATAGATGCAAATCTACACACTGTACTACACTTGACATATTTAAAGAAGTTCAAAACTATGAGGAAGAGGCTAGAAGTTTATTGTCATTTTGTTGGACATGGCCTGATGCTATTCAAAGATTCAAGGTTGTTGAAGGGTGATCCCACAATACTAGTTTACAATTTTTGGACAAACTAGACACTGAACTAATTTTTTCTAACTAAATCTTCACTTTTAGGCACCTATAGCAGCTAAACCATGAGGAATTTGAAGATGATGCAAACTAGTGATTTGTGACATTTTGTCTGTAGATTGTAAATATATTTTTTTCAAAATTTTTGGAATCAGATTGCACTTCTTTTTCCATCTCCTTCGAAAACTAGTTTTTTTCAATAAACACCATTTTTAAGGAGTGATGCTCACCATATACAACACAATTTTTTTTTTCATGATGGATAAAATTCTATTTTTTTCAAATTTAGATTTGTAACTATGATATCTAGTGCTTTCATTTGGTTTCATATTGTTTTATTGAATATTTTTTCCTTAATCAAGTTTCAAAGTGAAACCAATTACAATTCAAGCATAGGAAAACTGTATACAACATAACTTTTTTTGTATGTATCAAAATTCCATTTTATTTTTTTGTTGGATCAAGAACTTCAATATCTAGTGCACTGATATTTTTCATTTTTTTTTTGATAATCTACTATTTTTCCACATGTGTAGAATAAAGAGCTTGATTTTCAATGAAAAACCTACATTCATAAGAAATTAAAAAATAAATATAATAATAAAATTAAATTTATTTAAAATTATACTTTTTGGGAAGCTTATAATAAGGACTACATACTTACAAAAATAAATTTAAATGAATTCATTTGATCCCCCAAAAGGTAAAAAGTGGTTTTTAATCAGCATTTTGATAGGTGTAAAGGAGACTCCATTATAGGTATGGTTTAAAACTAGTGGGGTTCTATCCAAGGGGGTTTGATCTAAGGTGGTTCGATCAAACCCTCTTCAATTGGAATCCTTTAAATGGAAATTTTCAAGGATTAAATCATTATATTTTCTAAAAATATGTGATTTTAGCAAAAATTGGGATCTCCTGGAAATTGTAAACTAGTATTGTGGGATCACCCTGAAGTCACTATTAAGACTCAAATAAAATATGCTTCTAGTACCTTCAATCCTACTCTTGATCTAGATGATCAAACCTGGTATGGATTAACAAAGATCCATGAAGAATATCTTGCATCACATAAGGAGAAAGGAGAGATGATTGAACAGTATGGGATGCTTAGAAATCTAATCAGAATTAAGTGTACACCTGTCTATTATGCTCTTTCGTTGGCTGACAAGATTATGAACTCAAATGTTACTCCCAGTACTTTGGTTGAAGGAAAGGACATCCTTGTTGATCTTAACTATCTATGTAGAGCATTATTAGAAGCAAATAAGCTTTGGGATGAAGGAAAATCCTCTTGGACAAACACTCTTAGCAAACTTCAAGGGACAACCACCTTCGATTGATTACTCTTAGTTGCTGTCTTGGATGTACTCCTTAGGGGGGGTATTTAGGTATGTATTGGGAATTGTTAAAGCATTCGATTCCTTTTTTTTCCTTTTCCATTGATGTCAAAGGGGGAGAGAATGATATGTGAAAAGAGTAGGGAATGAGAAGTTCTGTGAAAGTTTTTGAATTTTGTTTTTAGGAGAGAAGTGAAGAAGTTGAGAATAATTTTTTTTTTATGGTTTTCACATCATGTTTTTCCATCAATGACAAAGGGGGAGATTTTTTGAAATTAGAAGGTTTTCATTGATGTCAACAATGGAATTTGGATGTTTGTCAGTACTTGTATAATTCATTATTTGCTTTGGTAATGGAAATCTGTTGATCTGGTATTTTGGTTTGGATTACCTTAATTTGTGTGATTCCTTTAGAAGCTATCATCATGATCTATCTCAACATCTGTTGCATCCACTGACAAGAAATTTAGCTGACTATGCATTAAGGTTGGTAAGATACAACTACCAACTTAGTTTGGGAAAATAGTGTTATGCTTATACACTAGTTCTGTATGTTAGTGTTTCAGTCTGGATTTCACCTCAAAGAAAGATATCTCTATAGGAATTTTTACATAGGCTTGTGACTGCAAGATGCATCTTACATCAAATTTTTGTGATGTTATGTGAAAACATTCAAAATATATAAATGAAAGTGTTCTGCTCTGAAGTCTATAGTGAGTTTTTGCACGGTGCATTGATGTGGGAGATTCTGCATTTTCTTAGGATTAATTATTTTGTTTTGTGGTGTTGAAGATATGTTATTTCAATGTTAACTAAAGAAAAATTCGATGTGTTAACAATTTTTTGTGTTACATGTTCAATGAAATGCATACACATTTGAAGTTTTGATGTTTTAGGTCTAACACTGGCTAACCTAATTATGAGTTAAGGATAAGGAGTTTAAATTTATGCTTGAATGCCATATGGATCTATTATAGGTTCATGTCGATTAATATCATGCGAATATGAGTGTGTTTATGAGGTTAAGGCCGATAGATTTGGTTTTTATTTGAAATAAATTTTCTCCAATTAGTTCAACCTAAATGTTGAACTTGATTATATACGATATATATATGTGTGCTCTTTTTGAGATCAGAGTGTGCGTGAAAAAGATAGAGTGTGTGTAGAGATTAGGATTGATAGAGGTTGATGTGTGAAGTTATATAAATAGAAAAATGTGTTGTATATGCTTGTAGAGAATTGTTTCATATAATGTGCTTCATCAAAATTGAACTCCAACACAAGGAGGTGCATCCATCTCAGTTCATCTTTTGGCACTAAACCATCTTTTGGTAGTGAGCCTTACTCTATTTTGTAAACTATTTTAGGTTATGAGCCTTTAAGGATAGTGTGTCCTGGTAGTGAGACCTTGTAATATTCTATATTCAGATATATTATATTGTGAGCTAATCCTCACCATGGTTTTTCACACTTTGGGTTTTCCACATAAAAATCTAGTGTTGATGTGTCTTATGGTATCATGTTCCTTTCAATGTCTTTATTCTTGTTTGTAGTTATATGTGTTTTAATGATTGGATGGTTTATAACTAAATGGTTTAATGGAATAATGATTCACTCCCCCTCTCAGTATTCTAGGTAATCAACATCCTATAATGGAGAACCTATGTGTTCTATAATGGAGGAACTAGTGTCCTATAATGGAGGACCAATGTTCCCTATAAGGGAGAACCAATGTGTTCTATAATGGGAGACTAAGTAGTCCCAAGGAGGCATAAGTGGTAGTTGCATTTGTCTCAAAGGGTACTTCCTTTAGGCCTAGGAGATTTGAGCCACCAGGACACCTTTTGTAACCTCACTGCACTATCATGATGTAACAGTATAAGGATATTTTCCAAAGGAGTACAACAAGTGGACCTCTTCTAGGTATGCTACATGGGGGGGACAATATGATCCCACAAAGCACCAAGGGGGTACTACCTTGGTACAAAAGGGTATTCCCTTTGGTCCTAGGAGAGTTGGCTACCATGACACCTTTCACAATCTCACTCCCCTATCATGGTGTAACAATATAAGGAGATCAATCATTAGGGAATGGAAAAGGATGAGAAGATGAAAGGATTGGGATCCTCACTAAGTGGAACACCTCATATGAATGGCATGCACCATATGAGGTTAAGGAGGCTAAGGCATCCATCGAGTCACTCTCTTCCATTATCCTCCACGGTTGAGTGCTTAAGGCCAGAAAATAATTAGATTAGAAATTTTTCTATGGATTTACTAATGTTCAATTATGATACTCTACTTGCTAAGTTATTATTGTGAATGATCTCTAACTTGTTTATAGGTCTTAAATCAAGCCAAGGTACTCTCTAAATCCATTGTTTGCTTGAGAAATTGATTACTTAGGTTAAAATTATTATAATTCCTATTAGGGAAATTACAGTTTCATACATGGACACTAAATTCATTGGACACTTTTGGAGGAGAATGTGGAAGAAGATGAAAACATACCTGAAGTTTAGTTTGACATATCACCCACAGACAGATGGAAAAAAAAAGGTAGTAAATTTTTTTTTGGATAACTTACTTAGATGTTTGGTTGGTGAGAAGGAAATAAATTGGGACATAGTTCTACCACAAGCAAAGTTTGCATACTATAATTCAATAAACCAAAGTACAAGAAGGACACTATTTGAGATTGTGACACGAGCACATCCTAGAGGAGTTGCAAAGCTAAATAACATCAGTATGGAGACCAAGAGGAATGAAAAAGCAAAAGAGTTTGTAGAATTCATGGAAACATTGCATAATCAATCCGAAAGCATTTGGAAGACATGAACAATAAGTATGAGGAAAAGGAAGATGAGCACAAGAGACATAAGGAGTTTTTTGTTGGAGATGAAGTGATGGTATACCTTAGAAAGGAAATATTTATAGTAGGAACATAAAATAAGATGAAGATAAGTAAGTTTGGACCTTGTAAGATTCTTAGGAAGTTTGATTCCAGAAATGCATATGAAGTAGAGTTACCAGAGATATTGGGAATATCACCTATTTTCAATATTGCAAACATATATGAGTATCATGCAGGATAGTCAAGTGGTAGTAGCATAGAAGTTGACTTGAAGGAGTAGTTACCACACCAACCACTAGAGAAAATTGAACATATTTTGAATACGAGAACTAGAAGGAGCACTAGGAACAAGTAGTACAAAGAATATGAAGTGGAAAGGTAGACCAATGGAGGATTCATCATGAATTTCTTAGGCTAAGGTGGAATAATTTGGTTTCCCTCTAGCCCCTAGAAATTGAGGGACTCAATTTTCTTCCAACCCCAAGTTTTTGATGCAAGAGCATCCCTGGTTGTAAAACAATCCTGTATCAACCAAAAAAAAAAAAATTCTTGCATTTCATTTTGTAGCAGTTTCAAAACTTCATTCTGCATTTTACCACATTATTGTTTCTCAACATTCAGAGCAAGATATAACATCTACACGGGGTCATCTACAACATGTCAAGGTTTCAAATCATTTTCATTTATCTACTGAAAGTTATTGCTCTTAGAATTTCACTATAACTCACAATCATAGCATTTGGGGCTGACCTGGTCTAGATTTCATTGTGTAGATCTATTCTAGAGCATGCAAAGCTTAATAGAGTACCATACACGCATATTGGGTCTAATGGGATCTATGTTGGAGATCCATAATTCATTTCATTTTATAAAGGATTACCTTTCATGTTTAAGGCTGACCTACACACTTGATCATTCATTGGGTTTTGTAACCCTTGAGGTTGACACAAACCTTTATTGGAGCTGGAGAATCATATTTAAGAGCATTTGTAATCATTTGGAAAGTAGTCATTCAGTTAGTGATAGTTAGGCAATTAGATTTTTGCATCACCCCATTGAGGGACTATAATAAGGCCTTTGGCTAGTTGTAATGTTGAATGTACTTACAACAAGCTTGTGAACCCTTATTATTCACCCATGAGGCATATGGTGCATGTAAGATTGCCAATTCAATAAATATCTATGTTTGGAAACTATTTTCTTGTGTTATTTCCATTGTGTTGACTCTAAGCTGCATAGTTGGACAATTCTTTTTGGACCCTCCATTCATGATTGCACCAATGTCAAAGGGGGAGAGTTAGAGTAAGGGGGAGCTCGAGAAAGGGGGGGTATTACAAACAATGGGAGTAGTACAAAAAAGAAAAGTTACCATCAATGATAAAGGGGGAGATTGTTAGAAATATTGTCATTGATGTCAAAGGTGAATATGCCAAAGATGTGTGGTTGTCATTATATGGAAAAAATAAAAATAAGACCAAACAAGTTCAAGAGATAAAAAATATGAGGTTATGGTTATTCAAGAATATCAACCCTCTTTGCATTGCAAAAAATAAAATAAAATCTAAATTATGATCTTGGCCAAGTTTCTTTGAAGAATTATTCACTAAAGGTATATATTGGTGCCAAGCTTGAAATGTGAGTATAAGACAAAAAATTTACCAATGTTGATTGATGAATAAAAAAAGAGGCACATAAGATATTTAATCCCATCACCAAGAAAAATAAGTTAATGAACAATAATTAAAAGGCATTAATTGAGGAGGTCGACCCTCTAAACAAATCACTCCATTTATTTAAAAGAATGAGAAGCCTCCTTTGAAAATAATGTGCTCCTTCATAAAGTCATCCCTTTTTATTGAATGCACCACTTAGCAAATGGAGAGGTATAAATAGAAGGTAAAGAGGGAGTCAAAACAAGTAATTCAATGAATATTTTTAGAACATAAGGAAGAGTGTAAGTAGAAATATGAAAAGCAATTCTAATTTGTATTGAAGATAATTATGCAATGAAAGGAAAGAATTTATGCTAGTGAGATGGATTAATGATATTCAAATTTGAGAAGGAAGACATTAGTGATTGATTTTGATGCAGGAGCATCCAACGGTGTAGGGTAATCTTGCATCACCCAAAAAAAATTAAAAAAAATTCTTCAGTTGTTTTGAGTCCCATGATGGCACTTAAGGGGTGTAAGACAGTCAAACATCAAAACTAGCAAAAATTGGGCACTTACTATTTTTAGTAAGTCAGCCTAAATAGGCTTGTATGGACCTGATAATTTACCCCAAGGAGCATAACTGAAAAACATTTCTAGTCATGAAAGAATCACCTCAATACCCTACACAGTTTTAGAGAAATTAAAGTTTCCATCCCAAGAAATTTCTCCAATGCAGCTTCAAATTTAGATATAAAACTTTAGAGGCCATAAAACAACTCAAAATGTGGTTGAACTAACCTACGGTCAATTCATGTGTTGTAGAGCTCATCGAGAGCTTTCCAAAGATATGCAATAATAGCAAATTGGACACCCAGATCAAAATTTATGGCCTCGCAAAGTTGGTCCTCTAAAAAGTGAATTTCATTAAAAATTTCTTCCTAGGCCAAAAATCAAATGGTGGGACTTTTGGCACCAAGACAAAAGGGGAAATTTGAACTTTCTAGAACATTCTAGGGTAGTTATTGGGGAAAATAAAAAGGGTTAAGTGGGGGTTGTAGAAGGTCGCCCCGATAGTGCAAATTGTGGCTCTGAATAGTAGATTTTCTTTTCAGAGTTGATTTTTTTGTAATGAATCAAGCCCATGAGGCTGTAGCATGTAAGCTTTGAATCTGCAATTTCATTTTTTGAAAATAATTGAAAGTGAGTCATTTTTTTGTTTCACATCTTCTGTGTTGGTATCTATTGTGATTTCTATGGGTGGTGTGAACCTCATCAGATTCAAATTCGTGAGGACTATGAAAGAATATATAATTTGATCAAATTTGTGTGAAAGAGAATATCATATCAGTATTTGAAGAACTAATAGGTTCGATCCTATCACATAAGAGGTTGTAGCCTCTTGTTGGGTTGAAGCTTAGTTTGTGTGGGGAGGTTGAAGCCTCCAATAGGTTGGAGCCTATATTTTGTCAAATAGAGATTGGAGTCTCTAGTAGGTTGAGCCTACAAGATGAATAAATTATATATGTGTAAAAGAAATATTGTGTTGTGGTTTTCTCTCGAAATGGTTTCCACGTAAATCATGTGTTCTCATTGTGTACTTAACTGCTAGATCTTGCATGTGTAGCTGATATAATTGATTGAATTTGAAAAGTAAAAGATTATTTGATACTAATTCACCCCCCCTCTTAGTATCACCTTGTGCTCAATAGTTAGATCATATGGTGGATAGTCATATAAAGCCCTAAATAGAATAATTTGCAACAAAATACAACTCTAGAAAGAGCTATGATACCAAATGATATGGTCTTTCTTGCAAGAGATTAGTCAAAACAATAGAAATACAATTTTTTTTAACTATAGATAGAAACATAATAATAATATTACATCAAAATGATAGACTCACATTATATTATATTATTGGCCTCTTCAAGGGTGAAGCTCCTAAAATAATTCTCAATACAATATAATTCATGTATAATCCATTCTACTATTATACCCTTTACTGATACTAATTCTATCCAATAGAACTACTACTTCCAAACCATGTGATCTAAATTGATTTAGAAAAATGATAACTTATAAAGAAAATGCATTCAATACTTTTTATTAATAAAGTTTACTACAAAGTAACTAATAAGAAATAAATAGTTAAGGTCATATGTACCAACAATTATAAACATGATGGCAATTCTTTCCCTATCATTACATTGTATGCAAAAAATATGGTGTTTTCTAGTAACAGTGAAGATGTCATTTTCAATTTGAAATCTTAGCTTCCATAGTTTGACATGAAGGACTTGGGATTGCAAGCTCAACTTAAGCATATAGATAAATAGAGATAAAGTAAAAATATATGTTTGGTTGGTCCACAATAAGATATGTGAAATCTATACTATAATATTTCATCATGGTAGATATTAGACCAATTCATGTACCTACTTTAGTGTTCACCAAGTTATTAGTGGAGTAGTGTCCATCTAAACTTGGTGATATGGAGGATACGTGTCATGTTCTTGCAATTGGTAGTTTTACATATGTTATGCTCTGCACCAAACTAGACCTTTTCCAAGCAATGAGAGTCTTGAATGGTTTCATGGCTATTCCTAGCAAAGATCATTAGGCAATAGTGTAGAGACTTGTTAGATAATTACAAAGAGCTAAATACTATTCTATTTTCTATCAAGGTGGTACTTTAGGTGACTTTCAACCAATTTGTAGAGGTCCTACAAGTGACCTACAACCAACCTAAAAGGTGATATTAATCTTGTAATCCTATTGTAACTTAGATTCCCATGAGGTAAGGGATAAATATTTACTTATCATTATTCTATAAGGGCTTGGAATGGTATGGAATAAGGGAGGGTACATCTATAGTGAATGGTTACTTATAATAGTAGTAGTTATAAATTGGTTTATATAATTTTACACCAAATTTTTATTCCTAGATTCTAGATGAGAGTGGAGCATCTTATGTTATGATGGATGGGATCCATAGGGTGTAGTTACTTTGAAATGAAGAGCAACTTTTGGGGATGTGTCCCATCAAAAATTTTAGTCAAATATGTTATCATTATGGAGTGTTTTTCTTATGAACATTGATTGATTTGGTCATGAGAACATTATATTTTTTCCATACCATATATTTTGATGGTTTTGATTTAGGAAACTATTTACGATTTTATCTCTTTGATTCTTTATAGATTAGATACCTTAGATATTTGTATCATAGATTTTGTTTTTGAAGTATTTTCATGCTACTGAAATGTTGTTAGATTAAGAAGAGAATATGGGTGTATTATTGTAACATATTATTACTAGATTAATAAAGATCTACGGTCTCTCTTCAATGGTGGAGTTTTTTTATCGAAAGGGTTTCTCCACAAACACCTAATGTTATGAGTTTCATTTGTGTGTAAATGAGTGCAGTAAAGCTAAATGTGTAGGAATATGTGTGTGCGCAAACGGATAAACAGGCTAGAAGAATGAGCCAAGCACTACATAATATCATACCATAAACAAAAAGAATTGAAAAATCAAATATAAACCTATTACAATTTTCTTCTAATTAAAAAAAAAAGGCCATTGATAACAACTCCAACAACTCCAACTATCAAATCTGTAATGAAAATTTGGACATCATAATAGACCCATTAGACTAATCTTATCAAAAAGAAGATTAAAAGTCATTGTTATGATAATCACCACAATCCCCATGAAATGCCCATCCATGCAGATTCTACCATGTGTTATCCTTTTCTTTTATTAAAGCCACAAATAGTTTCTCTACAGTAGAGGAGAGCTTGAGAACTACGACAGAAACCTGCCAACAAAAAAAGCTGGTCTCAACACATCCTAGTTTTTTGAATTCCCCATCATATACAATGGAATCATTGATTTTGATCTCCATTAAAGCTTAAAAAATTCCTGACATATGTAAATATGTGCAGGCAGCAGTACACATGTTGACCTTGTGATTAAGAAAATGGCAAAAGCTGATATCTTTGATAAGACGTAAGGCTGTGCATAGGCGTGTCTCTTACGGATGATCCCTCAAATCCTGCAAAAGCTGACGTAAACACATCAATGGCCACTCATTCTGTTGGACCAACACAAATTTTTTTATTTAGAATTTATCTGTCACCCTCTATCATTACATGCACCGAATTCTGATTTGATTTATTGCATACAAATATCTTTCAATAATTACCATATTATCAACATGGAAAACACAAGTTATCTATCAAATCGGCCAAACATCAAAAGTCTTAGATTATTATTTTTGTTGGGTAATGGAAGTGTGTCTTTTCTTTCCTGTCATGAATAAATATGGGAGGAAGAATATTTTAGAAAATTCAAAAAGACAAAGTCTGTTCAACTTATTGGAATTTTTCTTATAAAGAAAGTATAATAGTTTAATCAGCTTGGGAACAAATTTTAGAACGTTGTCTCCCATATAATACACATTGTATCTTTACACAATCAATCAGATAAGTAATTTATGATTATTGGTTTTTAATGGTTTCTCTTTTGTGAAAAGACTATATATTAAAATTGTTAGTTAAAATGTATTGTCTTAACTATCATTATAGTTTATATTATTTTTATTTTTACTGATATGTTATGTATTAGAATAATTGTATTTGTATGTAAGGAAGTTTATATTTATTTAGAATATTTGTAGATTTACATTAGAATATTTGTAGATTTACTTGTCTCATGTGGTAGGTTTTGACATGATTATAAAGGATGGATGCAATATGTATTATGTTTTTTGGATTTTGTATTTGATAACTTTTATAAGATTTTAAAGGAAATTGGGGTAGTGGGCCTAGCTTGATTGGCTAAAACATCCTATTGCAGGTAAGAGGTCACGAGGTCTGGTCTCCCCATGTCCCCATGGTATTGGAGGGTGTGTCGTGCCAACACCACTGGTCATGTGAAAAATGTTTACCAAGTGCACTGCAATTTATAGGAGGACAGATACTTGACCGATTCCTATAGCCTATATATATATATAATGAAGGAAAGCTTGCCTAGGTAGTAGAGTTGGCTTGGACCGTGGGTTTGCTCCCCATAGGTCTCGGGTTCAACCCCCTGCTCTCACGGTTGACCAATGGGCCTGTATGCGGGCTTTAGCATCCACCTACATGGGTCTAGTCTCGCCCTAGCTCGCCCTAGTTACCCAAGGTATGGGTTGTTGGGCCACTGGGCTAAGTCACATAAGAAAATAATTAATAAATTATGATACTTTATAAAGATTTAGTTGTGTATATTTTGAGTTAAAATCATTGATCCATATTTTAAGAGTAGTGGTTCATAGAAACCCATCTTTTATGAGTTTAATTGGTCCACTTATCACTCATTGCATATAGGTGATGTTCACAAGGATAGAGCATTCCTCCAAGATCAAGCCCACTTAGCTTGCAAGGATAAGGCATTAGGACTTTTTGAGAGGTCACCCATCCTAATACTACTTTAACTCAAACATACCTAACTATGGAGTTTCCTCCAAGGTCAAGTCCACTTAACTTACAAATTACAATCTAAGTTAGCTTGATCTTGGGGAAACCCCATGGTTAAGCACACTTGAGTTGGAGTAGTACTAGAGGATGAGTGGCCTCCTAAAAAGTATCCATACTTAACCTTTGTGAGAATTATATAGATACCATAAGTGTCAAGTGGACCATTTATGCTCATGAGAGATGAGTTCATGTGAGCAATTACTCATAAAATATGGATCAATGAGTGAATAAAAAACTATGTAGTTTAATCCTAATAAAACATCATAATTTGAAACACTATGAAAAATACCCCCTATTTGTCAACTTATAAACTTCTAGTAATCTATGAGAACATCTCATAGTTTGTGCAAATTGAACGAGTCAAGATCACTAGGTTTGTTGTATTACTTATAGGTGTAGAAACCATTGTAGATGTTATATTATGTATTTTTTTACAAAAATAATATCAAAAAAGTTTAATTTTTGTTGAGATTTTGTAATGATTCACTTCCATAGTTTATGTAGGAAAAGGGAGCAATCTTAAGAAATACAAAAGTAATCTCTTTTATGGAAAGTGAACATGTTTGGTCTAATAAAAATTCCAAGAGACCTAGACATCATTGTGATTTTTTTCATAGATCAGTGATATCAATTTCCAAAGAAAGCTAATTTCATTCATTAATATATTGTAGCACTATCAACTTCTAATATTAAATTTTCTGAGAAAAATGAAAAAAAAAAGATTTAAGAGTTTTGAGAGAAGATAATGATTAAAAAAAAATTATGCACTAAAATAAAGAACCAATAAATATTTAATCTTTCATTTATATCTCAATACTTAATGTATTTAAGGCTAGTACAATCAATCTTTGTAGTCACATATAATACAAACACATTCAATCATAAGAAATGGAAAATATTGTAGATGTCATGCATTCATATAAACATAAATTTATTCAATCAAATTAAATGGGAAATATCATAAAATTAATGCATTCATATAAACATAGTAAAACTATAAAAACCATAAGACCGTAAGAAGGTACCAAACATTAAAGCACCTTAAGTCTAAGGATTCTCTTGAAGATGAGATGTTAAGAAGCAAAGGTGCAAAACGTATATATTTAAGTAGAAGCCAAAAATATTGACAAGGTCATTCCATATGTATTGATTACATATGCAAAATTAGAGAAAGGGATAGAAAAGAGAATGAGGGGATGAATTTCATGAAGAGTGGATAGAAAGGAAAATTCTCATTAGAAAATATCAAAGATGAATAATTAAGATGAAGCATGTATAGGATGGCGGGAATATACATAACTTAAAAATAATTTTAGCCCAAACGGGTAGTAGAGTTGGCTTGGGCAATGGGTTTGCTCCCCATTGGTCTCGGGTTTGACTCTACTCTCGGGTTTAAGAGGTGGGACTTCTTGTAGGTGGGGGATCTAACTCGCAGGGGACTAGTCTTGCCCTAGCTCACCTCAGGTACCCAAGGTAAGGGCTATTGGGCCACAAGGCTGGGTCACGAGGACACCCCTGTAGTATCAAAAAAAAAAACACTTAAAAATAATTTTGTTGATTATTATTCTTCTAAAAAGGCATGAATGAATGGAAACCATCACAATTAAAGATTTCATTGATGCAACCTTCAATAAACAAGAATTCATTTGAACAAGTGACAAAAATCTATACTTAAGAATTTGAACGAGCAGAAAAGGATTTACAACATTTTAGTGAGAAATAGAGTCAAGTATGTTAAGAACATTTCAAGGGGATCTACTATTTCTCCTGAAATTTATTTATATTTTTGAAGGTAATTGGGTAGTGGAACCCAACTTTATGTTGAATCTTCTTATAGAAGACAACCCATACCATTACATTTTAAATATTTATAAATATAATACCTTTTTATTCTAAGACGAGCTCTAACACTCTAAATTATCTACTTTTCATAGAAGATCTCACTTAGAGGTTAAATGACAAGAGTAGACTCACTTTTATTGAAGATTTTACAGGGATTGTGAAGAAAGAAATTCAAAAATGAATTGAATTATATTTCTAAGTGGTTCACTAAAAATGCACAACATTCTTGACAAAGTTTTCAAGGATTAAAGAAATAAGAAATCATTCCTTATTTTATTGGGCAATGAAGTCACACATAAAATCATAATTTAAGCAATGGAAATGAATGAAAAGTATATAAAAAAGGGATTATCATTGGTAAATTAAAAAAATCATAGAATGTTAAGATAGGAGCTTCTTAAGAGCATCAAGTGGGACATTCAACAGGGTGCGCTTCATTAAGGTAACTAGGTATATTGACAAAGTGATGGAGGTCTCATATGTAATGACCACCCTAGTTACAAACATTTTTTTGAATTTCATAATACCTTCCATAACTTCTTGATCAAACAATCAATTTCTACCCAATTCAAAGAGCTAAGTTTATAACCTTACTCAACCAAAGCAAGGGTAGAAGCTCTATAACATAATGTACAATATTTTACTAAACAAGAACATCTCATAAAAAAGGAAATTTTTATAACTAGACCCAATCCTTGATAATTCATAATTTGAGATGGCTCTACCTACACGTCCCTTTCTAAGAATTAGAGGCATCACAGTACATACCTTGGATAGAAATATTTCACAACCTCAATCATTAATTGAGATTATGTTCCTAATTTAATCCACATGTAATAGTATGGTGGCCAATATTTTTTAGTCTAATGTTATTTACACTCTAACATTAGTGTACAAACAAAAACCAAACTATATAGTGACTAGCTCATACATACACATAGATTAGCTAGCAAAAAGAGAAGTGGATCTAACCTTATTGCATGCATCTTCCCTATTTACCTAGTTCACTAACACTTAATCCTTAAAAGTATAGCCAAGCTAGAAAGAGGAATTTTTGTGCATTCCATACTACACCACATGGGTCCCATCCATTTTCTAATATTAATGCTAGCTATGATAACAAGAGAAGCATATCATACTACTTGTCTTCTTAGCAAGGACATGAATGTAACAACATACATCACATAAGATCGTTAATAATATTTCTATAGCCTCCTTAGTCTTTGATTCATCTTATAACCAAATAAGCATAATTAGGATTTCATATGATTTTAATTCACCTAAAGCTAGTGCTTGTAGTATCAATCGCCTAGATCAATTTAACAATAAAAACCTCAAGAAGACACCGCATTGGAAGCACACATATTATTTTTGATACACCAAGGGCAATAATAAACTTGTAACATGGGTAGAACCCAAAATCCAACATCTACATTCACTAGAAAAATCCTTTCTAAACCTTATAAAATCGGGTAGCTTCTTGCATCTATTACTTGTATAATACTAATAAAAGCTAGAAAATCCTATGATATGGCTAAATAATTATTTTGGTAGAGAAAAATCTCTAACTCCAATCATGCTAGAGAAATAATAAGTTTATCTATAAGTGGGTCATATGTTTTACAATTTTGGTGATCACCTTAAGATGAGTGGGAAAAGTTATACTAAGAGAGAAAATATTCTTATGTCCTCGTAGAGTCCTCTTCAATCCGTACTTCTGATGCTAAAAAATCAACTCTAGTATTGATATAAATTCAACATTATGACATTTATAAAGTACCAAAATATTGTTCTAGAATATACTCTCTAAAGAGTTTACACCCTAGTCTATTATACTTAGTTATATTTACTCAAAGGGATCCTTCTGTTAGAAAACACATATATATTAAGAGGGGGGGTGAATTAGTATACCCCTTAAATTAATTCAATTTAACTTATCAATCAGATCAAAAATTCAAAACAAGAGAACAAAACTACAATACTAGATTTACATGGAAACCCCAACAAGGGAAAAACCACGGTGAGAAAGCTACTTGGAGCTACTATCCAAATCTAGCCTCACAAAATGAAACAATCATTACAACAAGGTTTTAAGGCCTTTAACCTAAGGAAGTTTATAAATCCCTTCGACACTTACAAAATGAGGCTATAACCTTAGAATACAACACTTTGAAGAATCATTTGAACAATCACAACCATAACACTTTTGGTGCCTTCAACTCATTGCTTTCAACACTTACACATTCCTCTTATTTTGTCTCACTTCCTCCAACATTCACACTTGCAATTCTACATTTGGCTCACTACCTCCAACATTCACTTACAAAATTTGGCAAGCTCAATGACTTCCATACATCACTTATACTCTTTTTCTTTCAACTCACTGCCTCTAGAATATATCAAAGACTTCTCTGAAAATTTGCACACATTCTTCTACCTTCAATGAATTTGTTTTAGAAAATTACATTAATCACACATTGAACACTTGTACACCTTGATCACAAAATTGATATTTCATTTATACCTTTCCCAAGCTTCAAATTTTTTTTTCCTTATTAGCCACATAGAAACATATACACATGAAATGTGCAATGACCGTATTGAGTTTGTTTCAAAACATTCATGGGAAAGGAAAATTTAATATGATCTAAGCCAATAGATAAGAATGATATAATTTAACTTTGTACACAATCCCATGTTGGCGCACACCATAAAAATGGCACAAATAACTTAAAGAATTAAGTTGGCCCAACAAACACTCAACCCTCAAAATATTAACTCTAGACCACAAGCAGTCCCAAAGAGACAAGATAGAATCACACAGATTATATCACAAGAATTAAATGGTATTCAAAAATATTTCCATTCCATTCTTTCACTTCATGCATCATTATGTTGGTGCAATAAAATAGATATAGAATCAGTATCTATTGTAAACCCAAACAACACAGTCTTGAGATATTACTTTGAAAAATCAACTTGCAGTACAATTCAACAACTAAAACTCAAAGAGAGAAAATAGATAGACATGAGAAACACATCCTCCAAATTGCAAGACAAAAACAACAACTACAGAGAAATGAAAAACATTTCTTAGAATCTTCCATAACTACAACAGTGTAGTCTTAACTCTACTTACTCAAGAAAATTCTATGATAACTTCTATGATTTGAAAGCTAGAGCATACATACTTCACACTTGACTTGATGTTTATCCTTTGAATCATTGGACCTTATCTTAAGATGTGGAGGAATGCAAAGCATTCTTCGAAGCTTTTCAGAGCAACTTCTGGAGCCACTGACTGTAAGAGATTATTTTATATAAATTGCATCAACAAACAATGAATACAACATGAGCAATGGGAAACAACTAATATAGAAACTCATGGTGTCCAACTTCACACATTATACTTAACATCCTAATTGCAACATATACAACCATTACATACTGCCACTATGATGACAACTGAGACAACATCATCAACAAAATCCATATTGTTGAAATCAATGACAACACCTACAACATACTTGCAACAATCTCCCCCTTTGTTATTGATGGCAACACCATCTAGATGTACAATATCTCCCCCTAGCCCTGTCTCTCTCCCTTTGACATCAAGGAAAAAGGGCTAAAGGTCTTCAACCAAGATTCATGTAGCATACAAGCTCCCCCTATCTACATAAACCTCAATATTCTTCTACATGCTCCCCCCTGAGAGGTAGCCTTCATCAATCCAAGGATAAAAACATGTCTTGAATTTCTCCCCCTTGATAGATGCACCAACTATATATCTAGTTAGAAGGAGGGGTAACAACCCCTAGATTTTGTCGAAGATACTCAAATATATCCTTTGAAAGTGCCTTTGTGAAGATTCCCGTAACTTGTTCCTTTGTGGGAACATACTCCAATATTGCTTTTTGATCCACAAATTTCTCTCTTAAGAAGTGATATCTAATAGATATATGCTTGGTTCTAGCATGCATCACTAGATTCTTTGAAATATTGATGGAACTTGTATCATCATATAGAATTGGAGTGGGCTCATCATAATTCACCTTGATGTGCTTCAAAGTTTTCTTCATCCACAACACTTGGGTGCAACAAGATGTTGCAACAATATACTCTACTTTTGTTGTTGATAAGTGTTGGTATATGGAGCCTAATTAGACTCGGAGATTAAATTTTCCCCACTTTTATCGACACAGTTTCCCCCAAAATTATTTAATGGGGTCAAGGAGCAGTGCCCCCAAGATGGGGTCAAGGGGTAGTGCCCCTTGCGGGGTCCAGGGGTAGCACCCCCAAAAACTCTCATGATTTTGATTATTTTATAAAGGTGTCAAGTGTTATTTTTTCTATTGGCCGACATAAAAAACCATAATTTTGTAACCAATATAAGTCTTGATAAAAGGCTAAGGGTTTGGGTTTCTGTTGACATTGTGTTGTAGCATTTGTAGCGGTATTGAGTTGCAAGGATTACTAGTTGTAATCAGTTTGATTTATTGGACAATAATATTGGACTCTCTATTGGTGGACGTAGCCCAAGTTTGGGTGAACCACATTAATATATTGTCTCTTGCTGTTATTATTTCTATGTTTTTCATTCCTCTGTGTAATCTTTATTTGCATGTAATTTATATTTTCTGGATACAATTACTAACAATAAGGACATTGAGTCCTACTTCTTACTAAACCAAGAGACCAATTTGTCCCCTAGAAAGAAATCTCCATCTCATGTACTTCTTTTCTCATCAAAATTAATATCCCAATCAAAATTAGTATATGCATTCAGAGAAAATTCATTACCTTTTCGAAACCACAATCCTAGTCTAAAGTGCTCTTTAAATTTGTAAAAATCCCTTTGACAACCTTTACATGAGTTTCTTTTGGATCAACTTGAAACCTTGAAACCAAGCAAACAAATTGCATAATATTAGGCCTTAAAGAAGTTATGTATAGTAGGCCCCCAATCATGGACCTATATAGGTTTTGATCAACCTTAGGTGACATGTCATCCTTACTCAAATGGCAACTAGTTACCATTGGAGTACTTATTGGTTTATAGTATTCCATACCAAACTTCTTTAGAATTACTTTAGAATACTTTTCTTGAGAGATTAAAATACCATTATCTAACTGTGTAATTTGAAATTCTAGAAAGAATGACAACACACCTAACATAGACATTTCAGATTATTTCTATATTTCTTTAGCAAACCTTTTACACATTTCATCATTACCTTTAAAGGTTATATCATCAACATATACCACAACAATTTGAATATTTTCATCCTCAACTTTTATGTACAAATTACTATCCACGACACCTTTCTTGAAGCCTTTCTGAAATAGTTACTTGTCTAACCTTGCATACCAAGCCTCGAGGGATTATTTGAGACCATACAGTGAATTCTTAATTCTACATACCATTTTTGGATATGTTGATAGCTGTAATCCATTAAGTTGTTCTATGTGCACTTCTTCTACTAATTCGCCATTCAATAAAGCATATTTCACATCCATATGATAAAATTTGAAGTTCTTGTGAAAAAAAAATGCAAGAAACATTTTGATGGCCTCCATTCTTTCCACCAGAGTAAATAATTCAATTCCTCTCACTTGTGAATATCCTTTGCATAGTGAATAATGGGGAAATGGATGCTTTATAAAATAGGTCATAGAACACCACTTTTCTCCAATTATCATTCAAGTATGTCTTAGGAATCCAAATTATATTGACTATCAACCTCAAAGGTGAGTCAATTCTCAACAAGGAAGACCTAGGAAGGGGTTCTTTAAGCTTTGAGGGGTTCACCACCAAGCAAAAGCTTGGAAAAAACAAGTAAACATTCAACTCACAAAACCTAATGATGTAAGCTAAATGATGAGTGCAAATAATGAAATAATGCAACAACAAGTTAGGATATGTATACCTAGGAAGTGTTAGTGTAATTAATTAATTAATTAATTATTACACTAGCATAAGTTAACTTAGGTCATGTATCATTTAGTCCTAGGTTAGATTTTAATAAATCATTTAATAAATAGGGTTATATTCCCTTCCATGTTTGTAGGGATAAGATTCCTTCTAGAAGATGAGTTGTCCTTCTAGAACTTATCTCAACATTTAATATTTTTCTAGATAGGGTTCACATATTGTCACATGTTGTTAGATCATGACACATGGCAACATCTCTTTCATCTTAGGTTTTCCTTCTTGCCTATACAATCAGGCATTTTGTTTGTAATATATCATATCAATATAGAATCTTTATTCAACATTCCATTGTTGCAACACTTTCCTTTGTGGTTGATTATCTTTCATGGAAAAGGTCCTTTATTGAAGATTTTGAAGCTTCAGGGACTGTGCATCCATAATCTCAACATGGTATCAGAGCTTGTCCAGTGAAACATCAACCCTTGATCTAGGAAGTTGGAGTGCAAGACTCTTGCAGGCTTGGAGTTTTATTTTGCAGGCTAGTTGGTTCTACCTGGGAGCCAAGCTAGTTTTTGGTGCACATCGCGCTCTCTCTGACCTCTCCATTGCATCCGGAGGGCCTCAAAACCCATAGATCACCTACTCATTTGTCAAAATCAAAGTAATATCGACCAGGAGCCTTTGAGGTACAATCTAGGGTTTGCATTTTTTGTACTATCCATACACATCTGTAGGAAAAAAATCTCCTCTCAGTCCTCTTCAAAGGAATTTTTTTTTTAGAAAAATCAAAAAAATAAATTGGCTATTTTTGGGCAAGCTTTTATATAGTTTTGGCAAAAATTACAATCTACAAAGTGACCTGCAATTAAATTAGGGAGTCGACATAAAAATTTATTCATAGGATATAGTTTGGGGTTTATTTTTTGTGGTTGGCATACATCTATCGGCTTTTATTTCAAATTTTTGAATTGTAATTTTTACAATATTAAAAAAAAAAATTTAGTGGTCGGTATCCGCAAACTGACTGTAGACCCCGACCAGCCTACGTCACCTTTGTGTCACCTGATGTCATCCACTAGTCATCGGGCTCTCCACTGCCGACATTTGTTGTTCTGACCGATCACTAGCCTCCGTCGACAACGTGTCCTCCGCGGGAGTCATCTTCCTGGTGATCGTCCACCAATTGCTCCCGCTGAAGGTTGAAGCTCCCACTGTGTTAGCTCTTGGCCCCATCAGAACTGAGGGCCCCGCTATCTATGGTCGCGCCACTGACGTACCACCTATCTACACCTCCACAGTGCCACTCCAACGTCGCCCATCTAGCGGGTGTTTTTTTTTTCCCCAATGCCACCCGCGGTCATATTAGCGAACAAGGGCCCAATTTTTTCAGCCCCCAAGTGCTTAATTTTTGCACTGAGTTAGCCAGCTCTGATCAATTCAGGTAGAAATCTTCCAGAAGGAATAACTTCCACATACAATATCAAAAATATGCAAACGATATATCATTGGAAAGCTCTCTAAGTCTACTTTCCAAAGGTGTGCTATGTTTTTATAGATTCTACTTCTATCAAAAAATATTCTCAGTTGAAGTGGAAACCCTCATTTTGGGTTTAGTGGTGATTCCTAGCTTTTCAGTTTGTTTCAAAGGCTTCACTTCAATTGTTTGTTGATCAATTATTCGGTTTCAACATTTTTTGTTAGAAATATTTTGTCTTGGATTGTTGTTCTCCTCTAATGGTTGACATAGGATTCAAGATTCTTACTCCTCATAACTATCACACATGGAAGGTCAGTATGCAGAGACTTCTCTGTTCTAAGGGATTTTGGTCCACTTTGAATGAGAATCAACCTCATCTAAATAGAGAATATGAAAAATTCCAGCATCAGATTAAGTGTGAAGAGGCTATGGGGCTCATTGCTCTACATGTCTCCAACTCTCTATTCTTCCATATTGAGGGGTGCAAGACTCCCAAGGAGGTTTGGGACAAGCTCAAGGATCTCTTCAGTTCTGTTAGTGATGTACGAGCTTTGCAATTGGAGGTTGAACTTGCTTCATTCACTATTGATCAATTTCCTTCCATTGAAGACTACCTAGTAAGATTCAAGTCTTTAAGGACTCAACTTTCTGGCTGTGGTAAAGATAAATCTGACAAAGATTGTATATTCATGATTCTATCTAAGCTAAGAGGTTCCTTCTCCTACTTTGCTACCTCTTTCTTTTCCACCATGGATGGTCTTGGTGATATCTTTGTTATGCCATCATTTGAGACATTTTTTGAATGACTAACTCGAGAACAATCCAAGCTCAATCAGGCTAATACATCCAAAAAATCCCATGATTGGTGGCATGACCATCAAAAGGAAAGGGAAAGCACAAAGGAAAATAAAAGGCAGGAGCTTCTTCTGAATCATCATCACAACATAAGGAAGAAAAGACAAAGAGGGAGAGGCCCAAGTGCAAATTTTGTAATGGGCTTGGTCACATTGAGGATACATGTTTCAAGATAGAGATACATGAGCTAAGGCAGATACTCAGAGATCACAACATCTCTCTCCCTCCCACATCAGTCAAATCTCCTCACTCCCCTTCTCATGAAGAGTCATCATCAGGTATTGCTAGAATTGCCACTATTGAAAATATTGGTAAGGGGAATGCTTTGATAACTACTTTGGTTGATAATAGAGAAGGATGGGTAGTTGAATCCGATGCTTCCCGGCATGTCACTTCTTCTCAACAATATATTTTGTGGGATACTCTAAGGCCTGCCAACTTTGATAGAATGTTTACCACAAATGCATATATTGTCTATGTTGCTGGTATATGTGATGTTGCTCTTGATGGAAAGAGGTTGGAAGATGTTGTCTACATTCCTCAAATTGCTCATAATCTATTGTCTATCTATCAACTTGCTCAGGAGGGATTGAGCATTGAGCTCACTTCAAAACTTGCCATCATCAGGGATAGGTTTGATGTCCTTGTTGCCTATGGACAAGAAAATCATCATTCCAAGGTATACAAGTTTACCAAATTTTTGGATCGAGATCAACCTACTCCTAACTCTCCAGACTCAAGGGTAGGAAGCACATCATCACCCCCTCCTCACCAGGGTTGTGGAGGCTGGATTGACTTGGCTCTTTGCATGGCACCATCTTCTTCCTTCGACACCTCTTAGTTGAGATTTGCTTCAACAGGGATGGATATATTCACTTCTTCAAACTTGTGGTACATGGATGGGTTCTCTTCAGGTCTATCCAACTTGGCTTCTCAGTTCATCACTGGTCTTGAAGACATTCTAGAGGGGACTACTCTCCTTTATGGGGGGGCTATCTAGTCCACATACTTTTTTTGTTCTCTTTGTATATATGTAATGGTTGTAGTCCTTGGGGGGATAATGTTGAGTCCTCCAAACATCACTCTTCCATCTTTTTTTTCTTTTATATCTCCTTTTTGGAGAGGGATTTTCTACATCTTCATGTACATGGGTACCTAACATGGCCTCGTAGCTGAGACCCGTCATCTTCTTGCATAATCGTTGCATTTTCCTCCCTAAGTTGAACTTATGGGGGGGTGTTAGTGTAATTAATTAATTAATTATTACACTAGCATAAGTTAACTTAGGTCATGTATCATTTAGTCCTAGGTTATATTTTAATAAATCATTTAATAAATAGGGTTATATTCCCTTCCATGTTTGTAGGGATAAGATTCCTTCTAGAAGATGAGTTGTCCTTCTATAACTTAGCTCAACATTTAATATTTTTCTAGATAGGGTTCACATGTTGTCACATGTTGTTAGATCATGACACATGGCAACATTTCTTGCATCTTAGGTTTTCCTTCTTGCCTATGCAATCATGGATTTTGTTTGCAATATATCATATCAATATAGAATCTTTATTCAACATTCCATTTTTGCAACACTTTCCTTTGTGGTTGATTATCTTTCATGGAAAAGGTCCTTTATTGAAGATTTCAGAGCTTTAGGGACTATGCATCCATAATCTCAATAGGAAGTCTGGAAATGTTATGAAGATTTTGGAAATGCAAAGAAGTAATATGTTATGGAGGACTAAGACACCCTTACTATCTTAGTAGTCACGTTGCTATTTTTCAAGGTAGATGCAGGATCTTCAAATATCAAAACAAGATATGAAAGAATCTCTGCAAAAATCCACTTAGAGGACTAAGACACCCTTACTACCATCTTAGTCCCGACCTGAATTTCTAGAATCTCTGAATGTGGCCCTAATGCTTGATGTCTACACCTCCTTCTTCTCTGATCTCATGTTCTGAAACTTCTAGGTCTGGCTTGTAGGTGAGTTTCCATGAAGATGGTAACTTTGCAATGCAACTTTGCAACTTTTCACTTCAAATGATTTTCAAGTATTCAACCTAAATCTACAATCACAAACACATAAGAGGGGAAAATCTTTTTGATTGTTAGTAAATGGGGGTTTTCCTTGGTCAAATCCCTTGTTGGTAATTAAACCTTTAAATGAAATAAAATAATGAAGAGAAATGATGAATGAACAAAATACTATGTTGCAACTCACCAAACCCTTGTTATGAAGTCTGCAAACTTGTGTGAGATGGCTAGCTTGGATATGGATCTTGAATTGAAGGAATGCTTGATAGATATGAACTCGAATTTCTTACTTGAATCAAAACCCTACATCACAAATGTTAGCTCAAAAACACACATGATGAGAGAAGATCTTTGACATGATGCTTGAATCTTGATGATGGCTCCAAATGCTTGATGAACTAATCTTGAATGCTTGAATACATGAATGCTTGGATGCATAGAGTTCTTGGATTGCTTAGATTGCTTAGATATGAAAATGAGAGAAAGGAACCTTGTATTTATACTTATCTATGCTTAATATCCCGAAATCACACCACAACAAGCCGACATATGAATTCATTAATTAAAGGAGGCTAAATCCCACCAAGATTTGAAATTAAATCTTGAAAATACCTTAAGGGGGACTAAGACACCCTAGGTGGTGGCTTAGTCTCAAGGCATGAAACTTGGGGCACAAACTCCAAAAATGTGCCCTATTGATGGTGTTTTCTACACATCAACAACTTAGATAGAATATGATATCCTATCTCTCTTGAAAGGTAAATCTCTATCGGCAAGCCTCAAGAGATAACCCCAAGGTCTCTAATGTCAAGTCTTGACAATGCAAAAACAACTCAGTGATAAATGTGAAAATACTGGTAATCACAAGGGACCTTACAAAAAAAATGCTAGAAGCCTCAAATTCATCAGATCTCGCAATTTATTGATGCTTTTATTCCTAAAACTAACCCATATTTTAAAGAAATAGTAAAAGAGGAAGGGTTTAGAGAGATTTTCTAAAAAGTAAACTAAACCTAAGACCAACAATGCAAATGATTAAACAATCAAAGTGGACCAATCCTTCAAACTAAATCATGCTAAACCTAGAATCAACCTACAATCTCACAAAAATAGTGCAATCTTCTAAGGAATTAAATATTTTCAGATCATGAAGCATTCACCCAAATTAACCTTGTTTAACAATTGAAATGAATAAATACCCACAATTGAACTCAACACAATATTTAGGCCTAGGTTATCTTTACACAACAACTTACAATCAAGAGGCTATTAAAAGTATGGACCGAGGATTGCTCAAAGACTTCAAATATTAAACCACAAACACCATTGTGTCACATCTAAATCTAAAATCTAACATGCAACTAATAATCTCAAAGCAATCTTAAAGATCTTGAACAACAAGAACCATTCAAAGTGAAGCAACACAAGAAAGAGCACCAAAGAACCATGTCTTTACTTATATTGAATCACCCAAGTTTGCAACAATTCATGTATCCTCAATGTATCAACACTTTCTCTCAGAAAATACTAACTCCTATCTAAATTCTATATTTTGCAACTATGTCTAATTGGTTCTAACCCTTACAAAGGAATTTGGAGGCTTAATATATAGAGAAATTACATTAGGTCGGCCCAAAATTAGGGTTTACAATATTAGGTCGGCTAGACAGGTTGGCCTAGAGTTTTTAAATAAAATAAAATCTGCATTTAATGTTTAAAACATCATTTAGGTCAGCCTAGACCCTTCCAAAATATTCCTTTGATTGCATAAAATTTGAGGTCATCCTCCAGTTGTATTGTCACATGATTAGCACAAAATTCTAGGCGGCTGCAGATGGGCTATTTTCTCCCTCTTTGTTGGCTTCTAATTTATTGGATAAATCTTTGAATTTTTCCAATATTTCTCCCACATCTATTGGATTTGGAAGTGGAATGAATTTAATCCTTGTTTTATGGTTTTTGAATTCTTCCAAATACCGGGGCATCACCTTATTCCATTCAATCTGTAGCTTATGGTATTTATCCAGTTTTGAAATGTAAATTGTTGCATCTTCCAAATTTTCTTTGGTGATTTGAGCTATATCAAAAGGAGCGTGGATTTCATGCCACCATGACTGTAATCTATTGAAATTCATGTTCTTTTGACCAAATTTACTTCTCCCAGTAATTATCTCCATAAAACTAATGCAATTATTATATATCTCCTTCATTTTCCCTTGTAACTTCATTATTTTCTTTAAGGCTTTAGTAAGGAGTTCTTTTCTATAATTCCAGACCTCTATCCATTCCTTCACCTTTCTAATTTCATCTAGAGAAAAGATATTCAACTTAGCCAATTCATCCTTAGGTACCTACAAAATTTTCTTCAACTCATCAGCAGTTGATTCATCAACCTTATTACAGTCTGCAACAAACTGTGAAGTATTCTCCAAAAGGTTAGCAGCGTTGGTATGTATCTTAAGAATTTGTTCAATTGCTCCATCTCCTCTACTACTAACACCCTGTAGCCACCCTTGAGTACTATTAATAGAAGACTTTAACCTTTCAATTTTTGAAACTCCCTCTTTAGGCAACAACCCCTCTAGAATAATGCTTTCACTTCCAACAGTTTGTAGAGGCTTCATCAAATGTTGAACATATTTGTAAAACATTATTTAATTATTTCTATAACTTCTCCTTTTCCTCAATTTCTTTGTCTAATCTCCTCAAAATTGCCTGAGAAGATTCTTGGAATTCTTCCTTTTCTTGTTCCTTAGTGGTTGGCCCTAAATTAATAGTTTGTACTTTATAATCAAAGGGCCTAACCTCATCTTTGAACTTATCACTTACATGAATTGCTACATGAAAGACCCTATTGTTGAACTCATCTCTTAAAATTTTAGAAACTATCCTTGCTCTTTTCCTCTGTTTAGGTTGTCCCCACTGTTCTAGCAGTTTGTCCTAGCTAGGAATTTCTCCTTGGAAAATTATTGGCTTCTTACTAAGCCTTTTCTCCAGCCATTCAGGGACAATAGCTTGTTCAGTTGCCACCTCTTTATTTGGACTATCAATCACATTTTCTTCAACATTCTTTTCCTTTTCTGGTTGATCTTCTTGTTCATCTTTGTCTAGGTGAGGATTGTCAACAACTTATCTATTTTCTCCAGCATCAGGATGATCCTCTAATTCATTAATTATCACTTTCTATGGAGACCTTGATAGTTTTTCTTGGACTACTTCAAACTCCATATTCTTACTCTCTGCCTCAGAGGCATATTGTTTTATCTCTTGCAAAAATTTCCTGCATTCTCTACTTTCAGGAGTAGAAATCTCTTCATCTTCAGCTTCAAGATGTTCAGGATCATTTGATATATTTCCTTCCTCGTGGGAAGCTTCCTCTAAAATTTACACATTTTAAGGGGAAAGAGGAGGGGAATTATTTCCTATAGCTACTCTCTTCTCGACATCATCAGTAGGTGCCTCTTCATTTTGTACCTTTTCTTCTGCATTCCTTATCTCTTTCATAGGAGATGTCTTGCTCTTGGGAGAATTTATTTTGATATAAACTTGGGGCTTTACCCTATAACTTTCCACATCGACAACTTTTACTGAAGAAGTAGCATTAGTGGTTGTATCACTTTTCCTTTCCTTAGCAATCTTTTGTGCTTCTATGACCAACCTTCTCTTCCTTACTGGTTGTGTATTCTCACCTTCTTCTATAGTAATTCCAACTCGAGGAACCTTCTTGGTTTTAGGAGATGGCTTCTCCCATGGCTTCACTTGTGTCTAGCTCCTAGTGCTCCTCTTAATGGATACTAGTCTTTCCTCCTATTGAACATCCTCCTCATCAGGCTCAACAGTATCATCACCTTTATCAATCTCTTCTTCAGCTTGAGACTCCAAGTCTCCCATCAAATCATAGGTGAATTTTGCACCATCAGCTTCCAACTCCAATACCTTGTGCTTCTCATAACCTAGAATACTTCTTCACTGTCTCAATGATTTGGTCCAAATATGTTATCTCTTCCTCTAACTAGTTGATTGGAGGAAATGGTTTGTTCTTGTAGGGTTCATAGTCATGGTGTTGAACTAGGTTTACCTCATTATCCTACACTTGATCAGGCACCTCTTTCACCTTATATAGCTTTATCAGTTTAAGAGGTAATATGTAAAATCTCCTTTTGATGGCATCAAAATCATCTCTAAAATTGGCCCAATAATCTTCAACATGATCCTTGTGCCTGAATGTTTTGTTTTCTTGCTTCATGGCCTTGCCATATGGATCAAACTTGTTTATGTTTGTATGAGAATATAATTCAAATTGTGCCATCTCCTTCTCTGAATGTTAAGCACTCTAAATAGAAGGGAATGCCTCCAAATTTCCCATTCTAAGTGGGAATTCTCCTCCTAGCCCTTTCTTTTTTAACTCCTACTATAGGATCTCCTCAAAGCCTAGCATTTGTCTTGTCAGTTCCAACATTAGAAGTTTGTTGGTTGGATACCTTGGTAATCTGAGTGGAACAACTGGAGATCCTTGTACCTGGATGTATGTGATCCTTTAAAACTATATAAACCATTGACCATATTGTTTGATCAATTCCATGACATCAACAGAGACTCTGACATGGAGAGCATCTTGTAACAACCTGGGAATGTACATGAAGAATGCATCATTTTCCCTCCTATAATTGGATGTTTTATGCTGCAGCTGCAGGTATACATCCCATATCTTGTCCTTCCCAATAGTTCCTTTGCAACTAAGACCTTTGTACTTAGTCTTATGTGCCAGTATATAGACAAGATATGAAGTCATGGTGAATCTATTGGTCTCTTGCACACTTCTCAACTAGGCATACAAATTGTTATGTATGGTTGTATCCCAATGATAATGCTTGTTTTCCATAATCTATGTAATGGGGTAGAACATCCAATTCTAAAAGATGTGATACTCTTCTACTCCCATGACCCTATCGAAAAGAGTTATGATATCATGATATTCCATTTTAAAATCACTCTTGTGCAGTTGTTTGGGCAGCTTGGAATAGTGTGGTTTAGGATTCAATATCCAAGAGTTAATGATTTCCAAAGCCCTATTGGGGTCTTCATCATAAAAAATTATTGCTTTCCCAATGTTAATTTCCTTAATGAGCTTGTGGTGAGAGGCAATATTGAACACCTCTATAATGGATTCGTCAGTAATATTTTCCATGACTCTTCCTTGTGGGCCAATTATAATTCTTGTTCTAGAGTCATAGTGCTTTGCACATTCTAGGACCAAATCTAGACATAGTTTTGTTGGAGGGAACACTACCGCTTGTGCCAAACCACTGTGAGTAATAATCTGTGCCTATTGGGTTGGTGCATTTCCAAACATTCTCTATTGGAATTCATCATAATCTATATGTCCCATATTAGTATCTACAATCTTTGACCAAGCATAAGCAATCTTGGTTTCTGGCCATATGCCCTTGAAGTCATACTTAATCCTTTCTAATATTCTCTTAACCTCCTCTTGCACCAGAGAAACCTTTGTCTCGGTAGTCCTGTCAGGACTCAGCTCTACCTACATCTGTTAGAAAAGAACAAGATCACCAAAATGGAAAATGACAATATAACATATGATATCAATTCCATGAAGCACCAATATGTGCAATAATAATGTCATTAAATAATAATGATAATAATTCAAACTCCAATTGCAATACAAGGCAAGCAATTCATTTTGAAAGATCTCATTATCTCATGGATGCATATAAAATTCACTCAAATCAGTCAATATCTCATGCAATGATCATAGAACCTCATTATGCAAGCTTATTTGTGATTAGCATTGAAGTTTTGAGGCATAACGAAGGAGGTCAGGAATTTGAGCAGGCTCAGATTCCCCAGACTCAGTGTATTGCCTACATTTGTCTTTCAATGGCTTAGAATATTCAATATATTTAGACGCATTAAATCATTAATCATTTTAAATCACTTAATCCAACATTTCAATCGAAACTCAATTCATTAAACACATCAGAACTTTGAATTTCAAGAAGTTCGAGTATCTTAGGGTGACTTGGATTTGAAAAATTCAAGGGATCTCAAAATCATCAAGCCAAGTTTGGAGTTTAAGTATCAAAGACTTTGAGTTTAAAGATGAATGAGGATCCGAGAAATTTGAGGAGGCTTGGAATTTCTGAGCGGATTAAGGCTCAGATATTCCAAGCTACCTTAGAATCTCCGAACTTCCACTTTCGTTTGAACCGAAAAATCTCTAAGTGTTTGTTTTATTTCATGATCATTGCGAAGGTTAGATTCGTGTTTACTCCTTCAAAGCTTTAAATCATTGATTTCACATTAGAATTCATTAACCCCTCTTGTTTGATTTCTCACCTTGTTCATCGTGTTTAGATTCCCACTTAATTTATTAAAACTAGGGTTTTATAAAACTAGGGCTTCGAACGAATCCTTTAAGAGGGAAACACTCCTAAATTTCATCATCAGACACTGAGATGCACCGTATGGGAATAAATCTAAAATATTTTCAACAAATCAATCTATTCAAGTCCGTTCAAACTTGAGCCCTCATTTAACTTCTCAGAATAAACCTTAAAGAACTGAAACCCTAGATGACTGATTAAGAAAGAAGACAAAATAAAAGCCCCACAAATCGATGGTTATCATATTCCATAAAGAATAAAAAACAAAGCACAAAATGGATCAAAACCAACTGAGGAATAGCAAACCCCTACCTTGGAATAGTGCACGGGAAAAAAAAGATGCAATGACAGACCAACAATGGATATTCTTGAACCCAAAAACAATCACTCAGAGAAGACCAACCCAATGTTGGAGCTCCAATTGAGTGCAAGATAGAGGAGACCCTTCTCATCTCAAACACCCACAAAATCAAAATGATCAAATGACTCCTCAATCCCCATTATATTTCCAAATTGACGCTTTAAAACTAATTAATACAAGTAATAAATGCTCATGTGTTCGTCTACAAAAAACTCAAAAACCTGATGGGAGCTCAGACTCAGGTAATTTGAGGTAGCTTGGATTACTCGGCCTGATTAAGGTTTAGGTAATATGAGGTACCTTAGAATTACCGAAACTACCCCAAACTTAACCAATTTCGAGCAAGGGTTAGCCTCAAGGAGTTAGACAATTCATCATGAGGTTGTAAAAATGACATCTCAAATGTAGATTTATCATTAAGTACATGGGCGAAACAAGACCAAGACTGAGAGACTTATTCCTTAAGGGGATGAAGTCAAGACACTACAAAAAAAAAGAAGCAAACAAAGCAAGAAAAGAGGGTCCCTTCCTTTAGTGGGGTGTGTGTGCGAAAATTGCACAACAAGCCCATTTAAGGTGTGCTTGAAATCAAGGTCCCAAGACCTTTGGGGGACAAAGATTCCCTAGGTGGCATCTTAGTCCCAACCCAAAAATTAGGGACATAGCCAAAATCATTAAATTATCATTTCCTCTTTGGTGTTTGTCAGGATTAGCCATAAAATGATATAATTCATTAGGCTTGTGGATTTAAAATAGGACCAATTAGGACATAAATAAGGAGAAACAAAGCAAGGTAGTCCCAAACAAGTGTGAAAATGCAAGGGTATGCATTTTCCTACACTTCATTTAGCCCCCACTTTAGTGAGAGGATGAACTTGCTTCAAATTCACACTAAAGTAGCCAACTACGCAATCAAGAGGGGTTCAAATGTATGAATGCTAGTAAGATAGGATGAAAATAACCAAGAGGGTGGCCAAGCCCCCAACATCAAGATACTTTGGAAAACCAACATAGGAACAAAGGAACACACTTGCAAATGATATATGAATCCATAACCAGATCACAAACATATACCATCAAAGATAGGAAAAAGAAAAAGGAAAAATATTTAAATGCAATGGATCAAGCTTTGACTGGCCGTCCAATGTGCTATGGACTAGGTCTAGGTTGTTTGTCCCAAAAAAAAGTTTACAAGTGGAACACACCGTCCACTATGCAAACAAAATGTATGCTCACAAGGGCTAGTGAACCTAGTTGTGTGCTAGGTGAGCCCAAGGGGGCCATATCAAAGCCATACCTCTATGAATTTAATAAGGTACAAAAAGAAAATACACGCTCACAAGGGCTAGTAAAGCTAGTTGTTCACTAGGTAAGCCCTAGGGGACCATATGAAAGTCATGCCTCCATGACTTTAATAAGATACAAAAAGAAAATGTAGGTTCACAAGGGCTAGTGAAGCTAGTTGTTCACTAGGTGAGCCCCAGGGGACCATATCAAAGCCATACCTCCATGACTTTAATAAGGTACAAAAATAAAATGCATGCAACAAGAAAGAGGGATGTTCAAAGGGATTTTTCTTAGTTAGTGTGAGGTCTTAATCTTAGGGGATAATGTTCCTAATGTCTCCAAGAGAAGACCAATCAAAGGATAAAAGATTCACAACTTAGGGAATGTAGTGTGTCGCATCACCACTAAGAGGAATATAATATGCTAAGATAGATCAAGCTCTTGAAGGACATTATTTCCAATGTCACCACAAAGAGAAAAACACATCGCATGAAGTAAGAAAATCACATCAAGGAACATGCAAAAGAAAAATGCAAATAAAATCATGCCAAAATAATGCCAATGTATTCCCCCACTTTAAAGAAATTGCTAACACCATGTTGTGAGAAATTACTTTAAAGTATCCAAAACATGAAAAGTGAAAAGGAAAAGAGGGTTGCCCCCTAGAAACAGATAAGGGATCTATGGATTCAAGGTTATTATGTTCTTGTTACAATGACATTAGAGAGCTCAGAACTATCATCATTCCCCAAATACACATATAACTAGAAGAATGACACAAAGAGAGCAAAAACAAAGAAAAACCTTTTGGGTCAACATGGAAGAGACATAGGGTATCTCAACGTCTTGCATCATCCCCAAAAGGAAAATGTAAGACAAAAATGAAAAGAACACAAAGATAATGAAAAATCTTTTGGGTCAACATGGAAGAGACATAGGGTGTCTTGATGCCTTGCATCATCCCCAAAAGGAAAACACAAGACAAAAATGAAAAGAGAAATGAAAATAAAAGGTAAAGACTAATGAAAAGACAAAAAGCTTATGACATATAGAATAATGAAGGTATAAATAGAGGAATGCACATAGAGAGGAAACATCAAACAAAACATAACAAGGGATCACATTACACACATGCAATCAACCAAAATTTTTAGCAAAAATACTAGTAAATCACATGCGAGTCAACCATCTAGCAATTCATCTACATCCCAATCTTGTTTAGTAAATGCGGAATGAAAATCACTAGTGAGAGGGACAACATCAAGTGTTGTACTAGGAGAATCACCAAGTTCAACATATGGTGCATCACTTGGTTTAGGAGGATCATCATAGTTGTTATCGTTTAAGCTCATAGAAGAGGAAAATAACAAATTCAACTCATTATGCACTTGCTCATCAATTTTGGTTGTTTCTTCATTGTCATCCAAGATAACCACAATAGGAGGATGAATGATAATATCCATAGAAGGTGTCGGTCCTTGTTGTGTTGGAGACATATGATCTCTTGGTTCTGGTAATGGAGGAGGCTCATCGTTTATTGCTTCTGTCAAGTTCAAATTTTGATTTTATATGTTGTTCTCTTCAATGATCTTTCAAGCAATAGCATGATGTCTACACCTATGCTCTCTAGTATTTTGGTTTCTTTTATTATAGTTTTCAAGTTGCATGCATGTAGGAGCAGGTTTGTCACCCATAGGTTCATTTTCTTCTTGTGAGGGAAGGACGAAAGAAACCATGGGAGGTTGTTCAACCACTTTCTCTTTGGCTTTGTAAATTTTCTTAGGAGGAAGATTAGGAATTTTTTGGTTCTCTCTTGGCCTTTTGTAGGAAATAGGCAAGGGATTTTTGATGGATGGGTCTTGGTTTGTTGGAAGGGCTTTAGGTTCAATATTGTTTTGTTCAAATGGCAGAGGTTTAATCATGGGTGGAGGAAAATTCTCAAGGGATAATTTGGCTATGCATTTTTTTTTGAACTTTTGGTAGGATAGGAAAAGGAAGCCTTCATGGGTTATTATAGGTTCCATGGGCTCGGGCCCTGAATAATCTAAGGAAAATTTTCCATGGGAAGATGAAGGTCTAAAGCCACTATGGTTCACAGTGAATATTTCATTGCCGACTGGAAACTTTAAGCACTTATGGACAATGGATAGGACCGAATTCATGGAGTGAAGCCATTTATAGCCTAGCTTCACACGAAATCGATCCAAATTAGAGATGATAGAGAATGATGCATTTGATTTCTTTGGTCCTACTTGTAAAGGGAGTGTGATCGAGCCCCTCGTAGCACGAGAAAAACCATCATGATTTTTAATCCATGCTTTCGGTTTATCATATCTATCTTGAGTGAGTTCATGCATATATAATAGTTCTTTTGTAATCACATTCTCTTCATGGATGAGATCAATTAAAATCCTTGGAGTGGGCCTGTTAATGATTCTATCGACTATGTAAAGAGGACCATCAGGTGCATTTGTTATTGTTTCTTCTGAAGAGAAAGTAACGTCATTAGGCATTATGGTTTTTTGTTTATGAGGCTTGATGTCAATCACTCCTATCATTATATTAATAGGAATTTGGTCATTAGTATCCATAAGAGTTTTTTCATCATCATCCATAGGATTTTTTTTGTTATTGCTCATGTTATCATCATTTGTGTTAGCATTCATCACATCAGGCTTAGTTTCACTAGCCTTAACAAATGAAATATTATGGTTAGGCATGAGATTGATAAAAAAAACAAGTTTTGGTTAGGAGGATCTACAGCCTTATTACCTTTGTCATTCAAACCTCCTATTTGGATATTATTAGAATCAATGAGGTCTTGCACAAGGTGTTTAAGATGCTTGCAATGTTCTATAACATGTCCTTTTTGTTGGTGATAAGCACAATATGAATTGTGTCTAAATCTCATAGGTAACAAATTGCTAGGGTCAAGAGGTTGAATGGGATGTAAGGTAAGCATGTTTTTGTTTATTATTTGAGTCATGATGTTGTGAAGTGTGTCGGGTAAGGGAGTAAATTATCTTTGTGGATCCCCAAAGATATAAGGATTACTCTTATTTATTATAGCTACTTGGGTATCAAATTGTTGGGTAGGTTGGGAAGTGGAATTTAGTTGAAGGAAGCTTTTATTTTGTCTTCTGAAAGGCTGGTAGGTGTTTTGGTTTGAAGATTCAGACTTTTTAGGATGTGTAGAGGTGGTTTTTTGGTTCACAACTACCTTCAGAATTTTGATAATCTCTAAGGGAACTGCATAAATGCATGAAGGAAGGGACTTTCATCATGGTAAGCTTGTCTCGTATCTTACTTTGTAAATTCTCTATGAACATCTTTTGAAGGTGATAATTGGGAATCTTCACACTAATTTGGGAATAAATCAATTGGTAATGCGAAATAAAGTCAATGAAATTTTCACCCTCATTTTGCTTGTATCTCATCAAATCAGCTAATGTCATTTCAAGAACCATATGCACTTAGAAATGGTTAATAAAGGCTTCAACAAGTTCATTAAATAAAAAAATTGAGTTATTCGGTAATGTAGAAAACTAGTCCAAGGAAACATCTTTCAAGGATTGGGGAAAATGCTTATCCAAAAGTTTGTCCTCAAGGATAAAGTACTACACAAAGTAGTAAAGGCATTAACATGATTTGTAGGATCTCCCTTTCCTCAATATTTCTCAAATCTAGGGATCTCTATACCTTGTGGCACTGAAGTTCTCAATATCTCCAAGGATAATGGGTTGCTTTTGATAGAGTATGAAGGTGGACCATTTTGATTTTGATTTATGTAGAAACTTGATGTTGAATGGATGAAAGGCTTTGCAAAAGGTGGTTAATGATAGGATCATTGCTTGTGGTTTGAGATGGAGGTGAATATGGTGGTGGTGTGTATGTGTTGGAAGGACCAATGAATGGATTGCTTACGTGAGGAGATATAAGATTAGCTGCCACATAGGTATAAGGAACACTAGTGAAAATATTTGAGGTAGGAAGGATATTGCTAGTTTTTTGCATTATTGTGGTCACTTGAGGGTTGGTATAGGTGGGAATGGAGGTTATGGTTGAAGGGGGAGAAGCTTGATTTCCTCCTTGGCTTTGCACATTGTTTGAAGCTTGAGCACCATTAGTGGTGGAAGGAAGATGTTTTCCAAAGATGTGAGCTATGTTACGCACAACTTCCAGTCCTTCATCACTTTCCATCATGTGGTGAATACTATCTATGACAGGTATAACAGTGTTGTAAATTTTTTCATTACTCGTGCTATCTTGTAAATAGGCTAGGTCTTCATGCATTTTCATTATGTTTTCTTGAGGGATATGATCAACCATTGTTTGAACACTTGGCATAGCACTTGTGGGTAAGGTAGGCATAGAAAAAGAGGTATCAAAGGTATTGGTCCATACCCAGTGAACTAATACCAACACTAGAAGTAGGAGAGCCAAATAACCCAAGATCCACAATGAGTGTTTTATCCTAGGGTGCCATGAGTCTCGCACTTTGTCTCACCATAGTATTAGTAGTAGGACACCAAGTAGTACAACTCATGCAAGGGATAAACCAAAGAAAGTGCAATGAACACAATATCCTATGCTTACAATTACACTTGAAATGAAATAAATTGGAATAACAACAATTCTACAAATTGTAATAGAAAACTAAAAGCAACAAATAGAAGCACAAAAGAGCAATTTCAAACTCTAAAAATTGGAAAGTCATAGTCAATAGGGACTAAGACACCAACAAGGGAATCTTGGTCCTACTGGTGAGATTTTGAGGTTCTAAGGTCTAGAATAAACATCAAACAACAAAGGAAGGGTTTTGAGCCAAAAACCCACAGAGGGACTAAGATTCCAAGAGGGGTGTTTTAGTCCTAGTAGATGTTTTCTTAGAAAAATAGTAGAATTTGGATTATCTACAGTGTTCATAGGTTTCCTACTTAGGGATCTGATGTTTAGAAACAAAAAATTGTTCAAATGGAGGAAAGAAAAAGTGACTAAAGACAAGCAATTGAATGCAAAGTTGAATGCAATTTTTTCAATTTTGAATGCAATAACAATGTTCCTAAATGCAATTAGGATGATGAACAATGTAATTTTTCAATTTTTGGATGAGATAAGATGATGCAAGAAAGTAAAAATGTAATCTATAGGCACTTTCACTAATGCAAATATGAGAAACCCTAGATGCACTTTCACTAATGCAAGATGCAATGCAGGAATGAATGCAACCTAGATCTAGGAATTTAATAAACTCCAAATTAGAAAATGAATGCTCTAAAATGTTGGGTTCACTAAAATGAATAATGGGGAAATGGATGCTTTATAACCTAGGTCAGAGAACACTTTTCTCCAATTATCATTCAAGTATGTCCTAGGAATCCAAATTGGATTGACTATCAACCTCAAAGGTGAGTCAATTATCAACAAGGAAGACCTAGGAAGGGGTTCTTTAAGCTTTGAGGTGTTCACCACCAAGAAAAATCTTGGAAAAGACAAGCAAACATTCAATTCACAAAGCCTAATAATGTAAGCTAAATGATGAGTGAAAATGATGAAATATTGCAACAAGTTAGGATATGTGTAACTAGGAAGTCTAGAAATGTGATGAGGATTCTAGAAATGAAAAGAAGCTATCAAAATATGCTATAAAGGACTAAGATGACCTTATTGTCTTATTATTTCCGCTACTATTTTTTGGGACAGATGCAAAATATTTGGATGCCAGAATAGGATTGGAAAGAATCTTTGCAAAATTCCACTTAGAGGACTAAGATGACTTACTATCATCTTAGTCCTGATCCAAATTTATGGAATCTCTAAATGTGGTCCTGAGGCTTGATGTCTGCACTTCCTTCTTCTCTGATCTTAGGTTCTGAAACTTCCAGATCTAGCCTATAGGCGAGTTTCCATGAAGATGACAACTTTGCAATGCAACTTTACAACTTTGCAACTTTTCACTTCAAATGATCTTAAATTCTTCAACCTAAATCTGCAATCACAAACACACAAGAGGGGAAAAATTTGTTGATTGTTAGTAAATGGGGGTTGCCTTGACCTCAAACCCCTTGTTTGTAGTTAAACCTTGAAATGAAATAGAATAATGAAGTGAAATGATGAATGAACAAAGTACTATGTCGTTACTCACCAAACCCTTGTTATGAAGTCTGCAAACTTGTGTGAGATGGCTAGCTTGGATATCGATCTTGAATCAAAGGAATTCTTGATAGATATGAACTTTAATTGCTTGCTCAAGAATCAAAACCCTACATCACAAATGTTAGCTCAAAAAAACACATGATTCAAGAAGATCTTTGACATGATGCTTGAATCTTGATGATGGCTCCAAATGCTTGATGAATTGTTCTTGAATGCTTGGATGCTTAGAGTGCTTGGATTGCTTATATTTCTTAGATTGTTTATATTGATTAGATATGAAAATGAGAGAAAGGAACCTTGTATTTATACTTATCTATGCTTAATATCCCAAAATTACACCACAATAAGCTCTGACATATGAATTCATTAATTAAAGGAGGCTAAATCTCACCAAGATTTTAAATTAAATCCTAAAAATACCTTAAGGGGGACTAAGATGCCCTAGGTGGCGTCTTAGTCCCGAGGTATGAAACTTAGGGCACAAAATCCAAAAAAGGCCCATTTAAGGTGCACTTTAAATTAGGGTCCCAAGACATTTAGGGGAAAAAGACGCCCTAGGTGGCATCTTAGTCTCGATCCAAAAATTAGGGAAACAATCAAAATCATAAAATTATAATTTCCCCTTTGATGTTTGTCAGGATTAGCCATAAAAAGATATAATTATTTTGGCTTGAGGATGCAAAATAGGACCAATTAAGACATAAACAAGGATAAACAAATCAAGTTGGGCCCAAACAAGTGTGAAAATGAAATGGTATGCATTTTCCTACACTACACATAATAGTGTTGCCTTATTTATTACAATCTCTCCATCTTCATTCAATCTATTTCTAAATACCCATTTTTTGTTTCAAGTATGAAGGTTTTGTGATTGATGTCAAAAAGCATGTGTTGTCATTGATGATAGTAGTGTAGTGGTTGAAAAGAGATTTTGACTTTGATTATTTGTATTATTTTGTCATTAGTTAAGTTTCTGATGTTAACCTATGGTGTTGCTTTGATAAGCTTCTATTTATGGTTCAGATGTCGAGAATACTGAGAAAATTAATAAAATAAGGAAACAGGGCATTGCAAAGGTGTTCTGGTTTTGCTTCACATTTCCTCTGGGTTGAATATTTCCTTGTGTGGTTTGGATATGTTGGTTAGAGGTGTTCAGAGTTTCTATATCCCAATTTTTTCTTCTGGATCAATGGTAAGAGAAAGTTATGTTCACCAATGTGTGAATTGGTTTTACAATGTTATTTACAAAAGTATCTGGGACAAATGTATTTACTCTACATTTCTCCATAGTTGTTCTTTAGGTCTTATGATTCTTAAGGTATGTTGATGATGTTGATCTCTTTCTTGTATCAAGAGGATTTGTGGTTTGGTACTCTAAAAGTTGGATTGTTTGGCAATGTAGTTTGAATGTATTTGGTGTGCACATTCTGATGGTGCAAGTTGTTGCAAAGGAATTTTATGGATTTCAAGTGGATAGAGGAATATTATAGATCATGATGAAGCATGGTATGTGGTTTTCAATTCATATTTGAATTTGAGGAAGTGTTTAATTCAACGTTTAATGGTGTTTGCATGGGTGACGACCGACCTAGTGTTTACACTACATTCGAAGATGTTCAAGCATTAATGAAGACATAGTGTGGCATGTGAGAGTTGATTTAGGTCCTAGTTAAGTTTTGTTTTGTTCCACTTTTAATTCCTATCCACCACGAGAATGTTTAGTGCTGACCTAATTTTAATTTGTAAAGTGTAAAAAGACTATATTTGACTTAATGTTTTTCAAGTTGCAGATGACATAAATGAAAGGTGAATTGATATGAGATGAAGTTTGGAATAGAGTTGATTGTTTTGATGTGAAATTAAGTGGAGAAGTTTGAATTGCAGTATGAGCTATAATGCAAGATTGTTGAATGTAGTGAGATGAGGTATCTCAATATCTTGAAGATTGTTAGTGTTGACTGGAGCTCTTGTGGTTGAATCTCTATTGCATTGAGATAGTGTTCTTTGTGTAACATTCAATTTTATTTCTTCTTTCTATCTCAACAATGATCTTGGGTTGTGAGCCTTTCTAGACAATGTGTCCTATTTTGGCAGTGAGCCTCATTATATCAGTTTTTGTAATTACTTATATTATGAGCTAATCCTCATTATTGTTTTACCCTCATTGGGTTTTCCATGTAAATCTGGTGTTCTCTTATGTTTGGTGTTGGTTGTTCCAATTTTTGTAATCTTCATTTCGTGTTTAAATATTATAAAATATTAAGGGTTTAATGAATACATGTGGATTTGATTACTATTGAGGGTTTTTATCTTTTAATTTGGTACAACTGATTCACCCCCTCTCAGTTTTCTTGTTCATTCAAAAAAAATTTCCTCTTACATTCTTGTCTGTAGGCCTTGAAACCAATTCCCAAGTCTGATTCTTCTCAATCTAATTTAGCTCTTCTTCCATTGCTTGTATCCATCCTTCATCTTTGTTAGCATTAGAAAAAAGTCTTTGGTTCTATTCTTGACTTTAGAGAAAAGTTCACCTATTCATTTTTATTTGTGAATATTCTTCTTTTCTACACTCATTCATTTTTATCTTCAATGATCCAATCTTATCATTGATTCCTCTCAACACACTTGGAAAGAGTCTTGGGGACTTTCTCCCATGCTTCCTATTTTTTTGCAATCTCTTCTTCCTCTTCTTTTGTGTAGGTAGATTCATCAAACCAACAACCTTCTTGCTCATGTGATCTTTGAAGTGATTCTTCATACACTTTGGAATTTTCACTTTCAATGATTTTTCTTAACATTTTATTGTAGAATTTGTAGGATTTTCTCCTAGTATAATACCCAAGAAATATTCCTTCATCTGATCTTGAATCAAACTTTCCCAATCCTTCTTCATCTCTCTTGATAAAGCATATGCTTCCAAAAATTCTGAAATATTTGATAGTTGTCGGTCTCCCATATTAAAGTTTATAGGGAGTTTGGTGCTATCTACACTTAGCTGAAATTTGTTAAGGATATATAGATAGTAGTATGAATTGCTTCCTTCCAATATATCAGGAAATTTAGCTTTATTCAACATTTTTCATACCATCTCTTCAATAGTTCTATTTTTTCTTTCTACTACTCCATTCCACTTATGAGTTCTAGCAACAAAATAATGTCTCTTTATCCCATGTTCTTCACAAAATTCTTCAAACTCAATTGATGTGAACTCACCACCTCTATCTAATCTTAGACACTTGATTTTATCATTCATTTCATTCTCAACCATTTATTTAAAGATCTAAAATATGCTAAAGGCTTCTAATTTTTCTTTTAAGAATGCAACCCATGCCATTCTAGAGAATTCATCAATGAGTAACATAAAATACCATTCACCTTGAAGACTCTTTTTCCTAGTTGGTTCACATAGATCAAAATGAATTAGTTCCAAAGGTCTTGTGGAAGAGTACTCCTTGTTCTTGAACCTTATCCTTGTTTTCTTCCCAATTTGACATTCTCTACACATGGTACTTGCAGGCTTGATAATCCTTGGCATGTCTCTCACTACTTGCATGGAAATGATCTTCACAAGGTTATTAATGTTGATTTGTCCCATCCTCTTGTGCAAAAACCAACATTCATTTGTTTTTCCTAGAAGACATCTTCTTCCATTCACACCCTTAATATTGTATAAGTTCCCTTCATTCCTTGAACCTTCTACCACCAATTTTCTAGACTTTTCTTTTGTGATTTCACATCCTTTCTCATTAAATAAGAGATTGTATCCTTTTTTTCATATTTGAATTACACTGAGAATATTGTGCTTAAGACCTTCAACATAGAGAACATATTCAGTCTTATATTTTCTATCAATACTTGTAGTGCCCTTTCCACAAATCTTTATTGAGGAATTATCTCCAAACTTTACTGATCCACCATTCCACTTAACCAACTTGATGAAAATGATTTTTTCACTAGTCATGTGACTTGAACACCCACTATCTATTACCTAGATAATTTTTTGTCCTTGAGTATGAAATATTTTTTAGACAACCATTGAATTTTCATTATTTGTTTCTTTGAATTTCTCAACATCATTTTCCTTTTGAATTTTTGATTTTGCAAAACCACGTTAGCAAACATTTGATATATACCAAACATTGTTGCAAATATGGAATGTCACATTGACATCCACCAAAGAAGCGAGAAAATTTCTACTTACAAAATTTCTTTCATTCATTTTAGATTTGCACTATATAACTTTATTTTTGTACCTATTACAAATGAAACAACAACCAAAAAATGCACGATTTAACCTATTTGTGGAGGGTCTTCTTCATGATAAGATCTCTCTTTAGGTCTGATATCAACTTCCTGACTTCTAGACATGGCTTTCTCTAGCTCCCTTTTGATTAATAGGATCTCCTTCTCAGGATTTTTACGTTTGCTTATTTTTGCTTCAATTGGGGCCTTTTTCCTTTTGTTTTCTTTCCTTGCACATTCCAAGTCTTTAAGAGTAGTGACAAGTTTACCTTCACAATCAACTTAGCTTTCTTCTTCAACCATAAATTTCCTTGAACTTCCAAAGGTCATAGTGGTCATAAATATGGATTCATCTCCATCATCATCTGATGTACAGTGGTCTTATTCATCTGGGGAGCAGTATTCTTCTCTAGAGAGAAGGTTCTTTTTGAAATTATCTCTCTTGAAACCCTTTCTACTACTTTCATTTTCTCTAAAAGGACATTTAAAAGCATAATGACCAATTCTACCATAATTAAAACATTTGAATGGTAATTTACCTTTATATTTTCCTAATACTTTCTTCAGTTTTCTCACAAAGTTTGCTTCTTCTTCCTTAGAATCACTAGGTGATCTATAAGATTATTCTTTCTTCACAAATTTGAATGCAACTTCTATTTTGTGTGTACTTTGAGCTTCATTCCTCATTTCATAGGCTATGAAGGATACAAATAGTTCTTCCATAGTAAGCTTTGTTAGATCCTTATATTCTTCAATTACAGTCACTTTTGAGTCAAACCAATGAGGGAGAGTTCTCATAACTTTCTTCACCACCATAGAGTTAGTTATGTCTCCTCCAAGACCTCTAATTCCATTCATAGCTTCAGCTACTCAGAGAAAATAGCTATCTATGTTTTCCTCTTCTTTCATCTTCTTATTCTCAAAAATGTCTAGTAAGGCTATAGATTTTCTTGCTTCAGACTATCATTTCCTTCATAGATATTCTTGAGCTTATCCTAGATCTCCTTTGTAGTATTGCATTGTACCACCTTAAAAAAATTATAATTTTCTAAGCCACTCAGGAAATAATTCTTTTCTTTAGCATTGTTCTCATGAGCCCTTTTTATATTTGGATTAGTAATAGGATGAGCAGGTTCAACATAATCATTTTTGGTATCTCTCCAAACATCATAACCTAGAGATGAGAGATAGGAATCCATCCTTAAACTATCAAAGGCATAGTTATTTTGATCAAACTATGGTGCCTTATAAGAGGACTCCTTCTGAGTCATGTGTTCTAAACCATCTACATTTAGCTATTAGGCTACACCAAGGAACTCAACTCTGATACCAATTGTTAGAAAACACAGATATAATGAGAGGGGGGGTGAATTAGTATATCCCTTAGATTAATTCAATTCAACTTATTAATTAGATAAAACATTCAAAACAATATCACAAAACCATAACACAAAATTTACATGAAAAACCAAACAAGGGAAAAAACATGGTGAGAAAGTTGCTTGGAGCTACTATCTAAATCTAGCCTCACAAAATGAAACAATAGTTACAACAAGGTTTTAATGTCTTTAACCTAAGGAATTCTACAACTCCTTTCTCAACACTTACAAAATGAGGTTGTAGCCTTAGAATACAACACTTTAAAGAATAAAATGAAAAATCACAACCATAACAATTATGTTGCCTCTGGCTCACTACCTTCAACACTTACACACCTATGCTTTTGTCCCACTTCCTCAAGCATTCACACTTGAACTTCCACCTTTGGCTCACTGACTCTAACATTCACTTACACACTTTGGTTGGTTCACTACCTTTCACACATCACTTATACTCTTTTTCTTTCAAATCACTCCTTCTAGTATACATCAAACACTTCTCTACAAATTTGTACACATTATTCTACCTTCAAAACAATTATTTCAACAAATTATATTAATCAAACATTGAAAAATTGTACACCTTGATCACATGCTTGATTTTTCATTTATACCTTCTAAAAGCTTCAAAAAGTTTCTCCTTGTTGACCACAGAGAAATATATGAACATGAAATGTGCAATGACCATATTGTATCGACTCCAAAACATCCTCGAGAAAGGTAAATTCAATACAGTCCAAGCCAAGAGATAAGCAAGACCTAATTTAACTCTACACACATTCTCATTCTGTTGAATGCCATAAAAACTTGGCACAAACAACTTACAAAATTAAGTCAACCCAACAAACACTCAACCCTCAAAATATTATCTCTTGACCACAAGAGGTTGTAGAGAGACAAGATAACATCATGAAGATTACATCACAAGAATCAAATGATATTCAAGAATATTTACATGCCCTTCTTTCACAAGTTCATGCATCATTATGTTGGTGCAAGAAAATAGATACATAACCAATATCTATTGCAAATATAGACAACATAGTCTTGAGATATTACTTTGAAAACTCAACTTGCGGTACACTTAAACAACTAAAACTCAGAGAGAGGCAATAGATAGACATGAGAAACACATCCTCCAAATAGCAAGATGACAACGAAAACTACAAAGAAATTTCAAGCATTTCTTAGAACCTTCCATGACTGCAATAGTGTAGTCTTCACTCTACTTAGGAAACTTCTAAGGTAACTTGTATGATCTAAAAATTGGAACACACATGCTTCACACTTGACTTCAAGTACATCCTTCAAAACTTAGGGCCTTATCTTAAGATATGAAGGAATGCAGAGCATTCTCCAGAGCTTTTCAGAGAAAATTCCTAAGCCACTAAGTCTAAGATTATTTTTATACAAATTACATCAGCATATAGTGAATACAACATGAGTGATAGAAACAACTGATATAGCAACTCATGACATTCAACTTCATACATTATGCTTAACATCCTAATTTCAACATATGCAACCATCACATACTACCACTATGTTCACAATAGAGATAACATCATATGCAAACTCCCTATTGTTGACATCAATGACAACACCTGCAACATACTTACAACACCTTTACACTATACCATGGTCTAATAGGTATTAGGGTTTAAATACAACATACAAGCAAACCCTAGGATTTGGCCTCTATCCAAACCCATATACATAAACTAATATAAATACATAAACTAATCAAAATTTTATTCAAAAACATATTTGTTAAAAAAAAACTAAACCCATGGTTGTAATATCAAACAATATCCTACTTCTAAGTACATAATTTTTTTGCATATTGCAAATCTAAATCTCAACATATAACTATCCACCAAATATATATATATATATATATATATATATATATAAATATATAAAGATAAAATTCATACCATATTTGGTAATTCTTGTCATTAATTTCCCATAGTTGGAAAAAAATAGGCATAAGGAATTTCTCCCTAAATATAACACATATATAGGTACATAATTAGAGAAATAAGACCATCCATGCATTATAAGATTTTTTCACACCATTGAATTATAATGGCTTAATTCAACATTATCATTAAATCAAAGTTATTATATTTTGATAACTCATTCATATCCAAGTTATGGCTAAGTTTATCATGCCCTTATTTCTTAGAAGAATAGACCTTACTAGGTCTTAAGGGTAACCTATACCCTCTTATACTTGTCATTAATCCAAGACACAAATACATTGTGTTCAACATATAAAATCTAATTATTCTAGTTTATATAAGTTAAGAAGTATTATCATACTTTCACATCAAGACAAATCATAATGGCAATGACTCTAAAATTTTATCCAATATTGGAGTAGATTTTGGAAATCCAACACCACAAAAACTTTGAGTATAGGTAAGCTTGATGATGATGAGTTTAATTTTTATTATTTCAAACCTATATAGTAGGGAAATACTAATTGGAAGGTGAGATAATCACCATCTAATACTAATTTTAGCTCCAAGACAAAAAAAATACTAAAGAGAGATAGATAATCAAGTTTAGGAAAAAACCAAAACCTTAGAATTATCCAATAAACCATCCCCTATATACTTGTGTCATAGGCATATCCTTCACCCAAGGAATACCTACAAACCCACTTCCAAATAGGATTGAAGTTATATGTAGTTATCCTAGACTCTACCCCTTTATGAACATACGCATAGATTCCTATACTCGGAGTTTCAAAACCAATACACTAACTTTTCTTAGTAAAGTAAAATAGAAAAAATATTGTAGAATGAAAAACCATAGAGTTGTTTAATACCAAATAATATAGTAGAACATGATTTACCAATACCATTTCTAAGATCTTAGAGTTTCATTGATTACTATTGTATATCCTAATAGAGTTCCTTTAAATGACTCCTAATGATTAATAATGATTAATAACATATAGGGATGCCCAACTAAGTTCCAAAATTAGTAAACCTATACAAAATAACTTTCATTCAAATAAATCAAGATATCAAATTATACCTCAACATATTTTTTATTAATAATTCAGCATGAACATCCAAAAATATCTTATAGGTTGATCTCAATGACACAAAGGCTAGGGTAATTACTCAACTAGAAATTCTCTTTGATCACACAAATCCAATTAGGATAATGAAGAGCCAAACTAGTTCCTTACATTATTATTCCTATTACCCCAAATGTATAAAATTTTGCATTTATTGATTCTAATGTAATGATAGCTATTTAATAACATGATGACACTAATAATTTATAGTGTTCATTTATAAGTGCATGTTTATCTCCATTGACATTATTACCCACTTGTAACAACAAATAATTCCAATTAAGAAAATTACATTTGAACCATTGTGGAAATAAGGCCCATCTAAAATTCAACTACTAGGTGAATAATGTTAAGCATATCTTTTGTTGTTGAAATGGGAAGAAGAATATCTTATGCAAGAGCATCTTGGAGGTCATATAATCTTGTGTCACCCAAAATAATTTCATTCATTATGCTTTGATTTGAAGTATGAGTTGTGACATTTTGTGTGCAAATTTAATTTTATATGTTTGTGATCATAAGTAATCTACAACATTATTTGTGAATATAAGTTAATTTCAGAGCTAAAAAATGTTAAATTAGAAATTATTTGCCTAATTTTTTTTTTTGTACTTAGCATAAAAATTCAAACATTTTTAGAGACTATATAAACATGGTGTAAAAGGGTGAAATTTAGCTTTGTGTTTTTAGTTTTCAATTTTTTTTTTCTAAATAACTAGGTGATAAATTTTATTTGATAAAATGATGTACAAATAGGAAAAAAATCCACTTTAATGAATTTAAAAACATGTTAGTACTTACAAATTCCTTTATGAGTAGTAAATGTAAGTTAAAAAAAATATTAAAAAAGTGGAACTACTTTTGAGGTGTGATGTGAATATTTTTAAATATTTTTAATTAATTATCTAATAGAACTAAGGTAGAAAACAAGAACCCTTCATGTATTAACACTTAAACTTTAACTAAAATAAATTTTATAACAAAACAATATCTTCATTTTAGTGTGTAGAGCATGATCTCTATATTATTTTTAATATGGGTAAAAGTGGGTTTTTGGAAGCGACCAAACCCTTTTACATTATAATATAGTAAGGCTAGAAGAAAATCCATGAGAAATGGAACAATGAAAAGGAATTGGAACAATAAATATATAGACAAGTTGTGCTCCTAAATATTTGTTAATATGATTAAAGCAAGTTTTTAAAGTCCACCTAATTTTTTATATATGGGAAAAGGCAACAAATATCACATGAGTGAGATAACATCAAAACTATAGCCAAGCTACCATAAGAAAATAGAATCCCCACAAAAACCAAAAAACCAAGGGTAAACATCCTACACAATGCCTAATCTCATATTTTATTTGGGTAAAGGGATTTAGTGATATGTTTAAGAAGACCTAGATTTTCCTTCTTTGAATAATTTTCCAAGACACGCTACTATTTAAATCCTTAGATCAAGGAGAAAGGAGAGGAATATTCTCTACTATCTCCTCAAACTGAGACACCTTGTGCAAAGACGAAGAATATCTAATCAAACAAGTTGGATGATGAAGGGTACTCCCCTTATAGATGCAAACACCACACAAGAACTAGGTTTGCAAAATAAAAATGCAAGAGAATAGTGTTATCTTATTGATACTAAAAGGAGAAAAAAAGTTATAGAATCATATGGGCCTTCTGATTACAAGTAATCAGTTACAATCGGTCCAATGTGTAGACCGAGTATTAAGTTTCCACCTTCTCTATCTGTTCTAACTCTCCCCTCTCTCTACCTCTCCACCATCCTCCTATGTTTCTAATTCATTCTTTTATATCAAAACTCTTTCTTTAGGTCAACATTACTAAGTGATATTCCTTTTCCTCCTTGTTGTCATAGTACCATTTGTTAACCAATAAGAAATCAAGATTCCTAGGCTGTTTCCTCATTGTCATGCTTGAAGTCATGTTGACCAAGAATCCACGTTGATTCACAATAAGAATGTGAAATCAATGAAAGATATTGCTACCCATGTTTTCACCTAGTTTGTCACTTTCATCAACCATTTCATCAACATGCCCACCCTTGGCGTATTAGAGAGACCTATAACTTCCTTACTTTGATATGATCCTATCTCACTGATAAGGATTCCTTTGTTATGTTGAGTGGACTTAGCAAGATCTTCCACTGAAACTACCAAGTCTTCCCAATATGCAAGCTCATTACCAACACCACTCCATCAACCCATCAAAGGGACATACAATCCAGTCAACCCAAAATGTCAATGTCACCCTGATGCAACTATGTTTCCTCATCAAAGAGACCCCAAAACATATCCTACCGATAGAATAAGGTCACCATGATGCAAATTTCCAACAACATGTCAAGGTGTTGAAGGGGCACCAAACCACGTCCCGTCGAAGCATAAACCTCTCGCTGATGTCACTCTAGCTCACCTATTCACTATTACCATTAGCTCACAGTGAAGGGACATGAAACCATGTCCCACCAAACTCCCCTATCACAATGATGAACCCATTGAAGCAATTGAACGCCAAAAGAAGATCAAGGTGTAAATGCTAGATATATACATTGCAAATCAATGTTTGACTAAACATTCTTAGGCTAACTAGCCCTTATTGAGAAAGAAATCATGAAGTGATGCAAGATTTCTCATATGACCTGGATGCTCTTGCATCAAACAATTGGGGTAATTTGAAAGGTGACCATATCACTCTTCAGGAGTTAGAGGAAAACCAAGATGGTTAACCTCTAACTCAAACAACTAGGTTGAATCTTCTATAGGTCTTCTGTGCCATTTTACCAAATACTCTATATACAACCTATTCCTTGTGCTTCTTCCTACTCGACTATCTAGAATTTCTTCAATCTCTTCCTTTTCAATAGTAGGTTCTGGAATCGCCCATTGTGCCACTGTCAACTCATGCTCCTTAGCTCCTTAATGTTACTCTATCAAATTAGAAATATTAAACATAGGTGAAATATGAATCTCACTTGGCAACTCCACCTCATATGCATTCCATGAATCATGTTTCTTCAGGATCTTACATGGTCCAAACTTCTTCATCTTTAGCTTGTTGTATGTGCCAACTGGAAACCTCTCCTTTCACAAATGAACCATGACTTCATCTCCTACAAAAAACTCCTTATACCTTCTTTTCTAGATCTTCCTTAGCCTTATACTGTGTATTCATCTTATGGATATGTTTCTTCACTTCTTCATGCACACTCTATAGATGTTTGGAAAAATATTTAGCTTCAACACTACACTTCTTCCCCTTATCTATTTTCCTCAATTTAGAAGCAATCCTTGGGCTACTTCTGTACATAGTCTAGAATGGTGATTTACCGATGCTCCTTTTGACTAAATTATTGTAAGGAAACTTCGCTTGTGGAAAAATAAAAACCCATCACTTGGGTTTGTCATTGACTACACATCTTAGCAAGTTGGCCAGACTCCTATTCACCAACTTCGTTTGTCCATCTATCTGTGGATGATGTGAAAAACTATGCTTCAAACAATTCTTCATCTTCTTCCACAACAACCTCCAGAAATACCCTACAAACTTGGTATCCCAATCCAAAACTATGCTCTTAGGTAGACCATGTAGTCATACAACCTCTCTGAAGAAAAAATCTGCAATGTGAATAACATCACTAGTTTTACGACAAAAAAAGAAGTGTGCCATCTTTTAAAACCTATCCACCACCACAAATATTTTGTCATAACCATTATGTTTCCTTGGCAAGCCAAGAAAGAAATCCATGTTGATGTCCTCCCATGGCTTTTCTAGTATAGGTAATGACTAATACAATCTAGTGATTTGACTGGTAGCTTTCGCCATTTGACACACCCTACAACCCTATACAAATTTCTTCACATCTAGCTCTAACTACGACCAATAATAATGCTCACTAAGCACAACAATCGTGTTGTCCCATCCAAGGTGTCCTGCTAATTTTCCATCGTGCTTCTCTTTGATCAAGTTTTCTCTCATTGAAATCCTGGGAATACATAATTGATTCCTTCAAATAGCATATCATCTTGGATTGTAAAATCCAACCATCTCATCCTATCCAATGTGATAGGCTCCTTGCAAGCTTTCCAATTAGGATCTTCAAGGTACAAGTTTGTGATCTCCTTGAACGTAACAACTTCAAATTGAATTTTTGTCAATAAGTTTTGCCTCCTACTCAAGGTTCCTACAACCCTATTTGATCTACCACTCCTGTGCTTCAAGAAAAAGGTGTAACTTTATAGAAATTTGACCCACTTCAAGTTTCTTTGATTCAATTTTCCTTGACTATTCAAATACTATAATGCTTGATGGTATATGAACAAAATAAATTCTTTTGGCTGCAAGTAATGTTGTAACTTCTTCAAATCCTGGACTATGGCATAGAATTCCCGATCATAAGAAGAATATCTCTTATTTGCATCATTCAAATTTTCACTAAAGTAGGCAATGGGTTTACCTTCTTAGCTCAAAAAAACTCTAATGGTGCTACCACTAGCATCACAGTCTACCTGAAATACCTTATTGAAATTTGGGAGTGCCAAAATAGGCTACTCCGTGACTTTCTTCTTCAGCAAATCAAAACTCTTTGCTGCTCTAGTGGTCCACTTAAATTGCTTTCAATCTCCTTTCATTGTTTCAGTTAAAGTTGCACAAGTATTGCTAAAAACTCTAATGAATTTCTATAAAAACTTGCAAGACCATGAAAATATCTTACCTTTATAGTACTCCTTGGTGTAGGCCATTTAGCAATAGCTCTCACCTTTTTGAGATCCATTTTCAAACCTTCTGCTAAGATCACAAATCCCAGGTATACCAACTCACGTTTCACAAAACTACACTTCTTTAAGTTGATCAAAAAGTTCTCTTCTCCCAGTTTCTCCAAAACTTACCTAATGTGTATCAAATTCCCCTCTAATTTCTTACTAAAAATTAGAATGTCATCCAAATAAACAATGAAAAACTTACTCAAAAAATCATTCATGAGCCTCATAAATTTGTTGGGCACATTGGTTAGCCCAAAAGGAATGACTAACCACTTGTACAGACCTTCTTTAGTCTTGAAAGTTTTCTTCCATTCATCGCCCTCTCTAATTATGATCTGGTGGTAACCACTCTTCAAATCAATCTTTGTGAAGTACTCATCTCCACTCAAACAATCCATAATGTGATTCATCCTTGGCAAGGGAAACATGTACTTGATAGTAATCTTGTTGATGGCTTTAGAATCTATACACATCTGTCATTCTCCATCCTTCTTAGGTGTTAGTACTACACATGTTCTCAAACTCTCCCTAATCAACCCCTTCTACAATAACTCTTGCACTTGTCTATTCAATTCCTCATTTTCTACTAGAGTCATTCGATGGGCTTCCTTATTTGGAAAATTGGCTCTAGGAATCAAATCCATTTGATGATTTATTTTACTTACTAGAGGAAATCCTTTAGGTACATTGTCAGAAACAATTCCCTAAAACTCATTCGAAAAACCTTGGACTTCTACAAATATCTCCTTATTACTGTCTTTTTTAACTCTAGGAATTAATGCAAAAAACATATATTCATGCTTCATACCTTCTAGAAAATTTCTACCATCTACTAAAAAAATTTGAGCATTGTTGCATACCTTTTCCCCTACATCCTTCAAGGACTTTAGCTTGTGTTGAACACCATCCTTTGTCAAAGAATAAGCACTAGCATGTCCATCATGCACTACTCTTTGATCAAACTACCCAGGTCTACCTAACAACATGTGATAGAAATCCATAGGTATGATATCACACAAAACCTCATTGTCATAATTACCTATTTTAAATTTTATTTGACAATGCTCATTGACCAATGCTCTTTGATCCTTCTGCAACCACACAATTTGATAAGGATTTGGATGCCTTCTTCTCTCTAGTTGTAACTTAGTAACCATTTCCTTTAACACCAGATTGTTTGTACTACCTCCATCAATAATTACATTACAAACCTTACCCACACACTTACAACAAGTGTGAAACAGAGAGGTAGGGGGCTCTGCTTCTCTGTCTCCAAAGAATAGATGGATGCTTGCGGCGATCTATGATCGACGCCCTATAGATTGTAAGGCATTTCATCCACAACTTGACTATACCCCCCACCCGCAGCGACCCCACCACCCTGCAAAGGCGGACCCCCCTGAAACCCACATAGAATTATAGGGGCCTCCCACCCAAGACAGCCTTCGGCACTGGGGAACCATATTGGAACTATAATGGGGGGGTGAGAGGACCAGCCTGCAGAGGCGTATCTATATCCTCCTAAGTTCCTAGCGCTTCGCAACTTGCCTCGACCGACCGACCTAAGACGAATATGGGTGGTCCTGCATGCACGAAGGGCATGGTCGATCCCGAAGGGCATGGTCGGTGGGGTTTGGGCTCCACTAAATTCTGACCATGCCCTAAGGCCTCGCCTATCTCCCACCCCCCCAAAACCCACATAGAATTGTAAGGGCCTCCCACATGAACTGTAGAGGCGTATCAACAATAATCTACCCTTGGTTGCGGGATTGACCTATTCGCCTCAGGTCAGGTGGGAGGGCCCCCCCACGCGGCCCTCTATGGTTCTCTGGTAGCTCGGTCGGTCCCGAAGGGCAGGTCGGTGGGGTTTGTGGTGGGCGAAGCCCTGGTGGCGGTTAAAAGTGTTAGTTCAACGGTGTTTCTCTGCAGGGCGGCCCTACTATTCTATGAGGCGAAGCCTCGGATGGTGGGGTCAGAGCCGTACCCCATCGACTGAGGCTCTGCCACCACCCTAAGGCATATAGGATGGTCCCAACCCCACCGGGGGGGTGGGAGGATATAGAGTAGGCGAATGGGTCGGTGGTGAAGCCACGTAACCCACCGGGGGGGGTGGGAGGCTATAGAGTTGGGCGAGTATGGTCAGTCCCGATGAAAGCAAGGCTGATCTTCAGGTGGCAGTTAAAAGCCTTGATTTAGTGGTGTTTCTTTGCAAGGCGGCCCTACTATTCTATGAGGCAAAGCCCGGATGGTGAGGTCAGCCGCTGCGAGTGGGGGGGGCCGTTGCAGGAGGGAATTGTAGTTAGAAGTAGGTAGCTCTTTCTCTTTGCGGCTAGTCTCTCTTCGTAATCATACTAGTCCATTTCATTTCAGCAACTCCTTCCCTCTCCTTGCCAAGAGGGAGCCGGCGACAATCCCTACTATCTATAGGGCATACGGGTGGCGGATTTTTTTGAGGACCAGGATGATTATCCCCCCTTTGCGATAGCAACCGAGTTTACGTCCATCCCTGGTCGGGTACAATTTCCTTTCTCTCCCTCGCCTTGTAGCCGTCACCCGAATCCACGCAAGTGTGTCTGCACCCTGCCTCGAATTCTCAGAGTCGGACCCTCGGGAGCACCCTTTCCCACATATCCATACAATACTCAAGTAGGCGGGGTGTGCGAGGTACCCACTACCTGGAGTACCCCGCGATCCCAAGACATAGATGGATGTCAATTCGGGAATGCTATGCCCACACACAAGACTACCCTTCCTCCCAAGAGCTTCGCGGGGGACCGCCCATAGGGGGTTTACTGCACAAGGCTCCTGCAGAGGGAGAAGCTCCCAGTGAATAGAAGGTGCTCAGCTCCGCACAACATAGGGATTAGCATGCTTTTGAGAAGAACATGGAATAGTAAAAGATCCGGCATGCGAGACATGGTGATCATGAGAAATTTGCAAATTGGAAATACTATTACTCTTTCCCATAGCTTTCTATACTGGACCAACCCACTAGAATGCGAATAGGGATTGGAAATGTGGTCAATACCACAAAGAATGAGGAGATACCATCTGGACCCATGTACAAATTGATGTTCTCATGAGGAAGCCATCGAATGGTTCCCACGAGTTGGAATTCAGCCGTGGAGGAATCAGATTGCATCTGGAGAATGAGGGAGTACAAGAAAGTGAGGAGAGAGATGCACGGACCGATGAATCGTATCAGTCGTATTCTTGAGTTTGGAATGAAGAGGAGGATAATACTCCCCAGCATGGGACATGAAATCAGACCACTTAGATCAGAATAGCATTCACAAAATTGCCATGACATAGAAACATTGGGAGGATTCGTTGGCAACACAACAGTAGATGGGGCTCCCAACACAAACAAATGAGTGATGGGTTCGTCCATGTTTGTCTCGGTAAGAGTCTATTCCCGGCGGAACGAGAACCAAACCACGAATTGAATTCGACCGGACCCCCCCTTTATCGAGGTAGGGCTTCCGTAGCATAGGCCCTACTCTATTATATATTTGGGGAGTGGGGGGGCCCTGACCCCACCGACCATATATTCCTTAGAGTGCCTAAATTCTGACCCGGCCCTTTCAGTGGGCCTGCCTTTCATCGGCAGCCTAAGGCCTGCCGATGAAAGGTAGCCTAAGGCCAATATGGTGAGTTAAGGCTGCCGATGAAAGGCAGCCTAAGGCCAATATGGTGAGTTGCTGATGAAAGGCAGGCCATAGAATAGTAGGGGGGCTACCGATGAAAGGTAGGCCATAGAATAGGGCGGGGGGCTGCCAATGAAAGGTAGGCCATAGAATAGTAGGGGCAACCCCACCACCCTGCCCTTCGTGCATGCAGGACCGACCCGCCACCCCCTCGGCTAGTTTAGTTGTGAGTATGGTCGGTCCTGCATGCATGCATGAAGGGTCTTCTAGGTGGGTGGCAATAGGGAGGTTGGTACAGCTTCGCTACCGACCAACCCTGCTTCAGGACCGACCTATTGGTCTTATGGTCGGTCCCGAAGTAGGGATGGTGGGGTTGGGACCGACCATATATTCCTTAGGGAAGAATGAAGGAATGGAATCATATAGTCGGACATATCATGCTCACTTATCCTTTCGCCAGACAAATTCAGGGGAGCCCCGGCCTCCTTTTGGCGGGGGTCGAGGTTTAGCGGCGGACCAACAACATACCCCCAAGCTCTTCCAGCATTTGTCGGTCAAGCTCTTCTAATTCTTCCGCTTCTATGATCTCGTTCGGTTTCCACTTACCAAGATCAAAGTATTGTATTAGCTCAAGTCTATTGATGTCTTCTCGGATCGGTTCTATGGGAAAATCTTTTTTCGCATTGGGTATGACAATCGGGAATAGAAAGAATACTTGATGATCGCTGCTCATCGGGCTGCCCGCCAACTTTAGCCCCCCACCCATCAACTAGCCTATAGAATAGTAGGGGGATGGGGTTCGGTGCCGACCCCCTGGCTAGAACCCCAGTCTCTCCCTATTTTCCTAGCCGTTCATTGTTAGGGGATCAGGCTTTGATCATGTCTCCCACTTTTCACCGCAGTACATATGGCGCAAGACGGTTTCACAGCTCGAGGTCGGAATGGGATTGGGTGTTTCATGTCTTGCCATAGTGCCTGTTGTTTTGGATGAATGAGGAGTCAAACCTCATGGAGTAGCAATCATCCACACCTATCCATCCGATTAATAGAACAGGGCATAGTCAGGGTGGGCATGCTAGTGGGTGGGAAACTAACTATAGTTGTTCCGATAGCCCTACTATTCTAAAGGCTCGATTCTATACATAACATGGGTGGGTGGGAGTTCTAGTTCCCTCTTTCAGCTTCGGGGGCCTTAATTAATGTTCGCCTGCCAAAATAGTGACGCTTATTCACAGGCCATCTTCTATAAGTAACATGCCCACCCCTTTAGAATAGTAGGGGATCTACCTCTTAATTAATTAGTGAATTAATAAACCTGCTATAATAAGGGCTAGAATCGAGGGAGGGCCGACCGAGTCCGGGCTATTCTACCCCGGCCTATTCGCCCTTTATCGAGAGTAGGGCAAATAGAATAATAGGGCAGTCAAGATTCTATATGTAACATGTCCACCCCCCCACTATAGTTATTGTAGGGCTATTCAGGGGCCCCGACCTATTCTTACAACCCCACCCCCCCATATAGTTGTTACCCATTCACCTTAGGTTCGGCCTCATTATTCCCGATTCTAATTGCCCCCCTACTATTCTATGGGCGAATATGGTCGGTGCGAAGCGCAAGGGGGTCAATTAAGCCTTTACTTTATATTGTATTGGCACCTCTCCTTTCTTTGTTCTATTTGGTGGGGTAGTCCAGAGGGGAGGGATCATCCTCCTTTTAGAGGAGCCCGACCTGGAGGAGCCCGTTCACTGGGGACTCGGTAATGAGTGATTCTAGTAATCTGTTCATAGTATCCCACCCCCGACACTTGTCCCAGCCGGGGTAGGAAAGAAAGGATGGTTGTTAGGGTGGGGCCCCTAGGGTTGTTAAGGCTAAGGCTGGTTAAGGCCCCAAGAAAGGGGTGGGGTTGACGGCAGGTTGTGGGGGCAGAGTTGGAATAATGGGCCGAAGGGGTCCTGTACCTAGCATCCAACTAGCCTCCCCACCCAACCTTCCTATGTGCCAGTTGCCCTTCCCGTCCTATAGTTGTTGACCTTTCAGTCAAGATTCTATATGTAACATGCCAACACGATAATCACCCCTGCCACCCGCCCTATATAGTTGTAGTTGTTGTTATTGTAGGGATATTATATTAGGGTGGGGTAGCCCCTACTATCAAAACAAATCATAGGCTAAGCGACTCACTCGAGCAAGGCGCCAAACAAGCTAAGGGGCGTTCTCGCCTTACAATTTTATGGGGGGGATTCAGTTTCACAAATTTATTTCTTTTGATCCATTCAAAGAAACAAATTCACCAGTGGCAGTTCCAGCTTTTGACCCGCCCTTAGAATAGTAGGGCAGTAGCATCAGTAGTTGACTTTGTTGATCCACCAGCGTCTAAGACAGAGGTATAGGTAGAAGCAAGAGCAAAGGAGGGAAAGGCAGCAGCTCTCGGTTCATGAACACGAGATCCAGTTCGTGAGCGAGATAAAGAGTAAGATCCTTCTCGCAGTTGTAGCAGAGATAGGAGCATCATAGCTATCTATATAAGTAGCACCAACCCTTTAGATATTAGGGGAGTCAATAGTTCCAGGTCCCTACCCATAGCTAGTGGTAGTAGATCCAACGTCATCCACCAATAGCATCAGTAGCAGCAGTCGTGGTACTGGCACAACAGATTAACCCATTGACCTAAGAGCAGAGCCAATAGCAGCTTATCCCGCAGCAAAGGTAAAGACAGCTATAGAAGCAAAGGTAGCATCAGTAGTAGCATCTTAGCTAGTAGTAAAGCCAGAAGCATATCTAGTGCCATAGCTAATAGCAAAAGCACAAGTACATGCATCGTAACCAGTCGATTAAGCTAATGTTGATGCGGTTGATTCATATCCGTCTTAGAGTATATCCAGTCAATGAAGTGGCACCAAAGCAAGCAGCAACATATCCTATTGTTTCATATCCTACAGGTTAATAGAAATATCCAGATACATAGCCATAGCCTACAACATCAATAACAAAGCAAGCTAGAGCGGAGCCAGTTGCTTATTCAGTCCCAACTCCTTAGCCAACATCATATATAGTAGCAGCCCTTAGAATAGTAGGGCAGTAGCATCCCTTCGCTTGGTTCCATATCCACCAGCACATAGTAGGGGCCGTATATATAGAAGATCCAAAGCTAGCACCCCTACTATTCTAAAGGGATCCAGGTCCAGATTCAGCCCTACTATTCTAAAGGGATCCAGTTGACCAAGTGAAAGCTTCAGCAGTTGGCTTCTGTCTATTCTGTTGATCCCAAGCCAGCTAACCGAGTTGAACCATAACTAGTGAATGCACCGGCAATATAGGTCAAGGCTTCTTTAGCGCCTAAGGTAGCACCTCTCAGGGATAGAGCGATGACACCTATAGTTGCAGAGCCTCGAAATTGAGTTTACCCAGTAGACCATGAAAACTCTTGATCCAAATCCATTCATTGGAGATCCAGTATATATCTAGCGCCGGTTGACCTTGTTTACTAAAACACAGAAGCACCAATAGCAAAGGTAGAGATAGCAGAGGCATTTGAGCAAGTAGCGGTGGAAAAAGCAACACCATAGAAGGTAGGGGGAGGTAGTAGCACTTAAAGTTGACTTCCCACCATCTGCGGCTCCTCTCAGGATAGAGAAAGGCAGAGCCTCTCAAGGTGAAGGTAGCTAGAGAGCCCCCTATCTATATTCGGCCTAGGTTGATTCATCACCATAGGGGGTTGGCCTATATCTATATATGGAACCAATAGTAGGTGCTGGGCAAAGTGCTTCTTTTACTCGTTCAACTAGATAATCTGGAACCATGGGTGCTAGTGGCTTTGCCCTAGATCTTAGCTTTGCTGGTGATTCTGCATATGGTCAATCTCACTCTATAGAAATAACAAGCTAAACTAGGTGCTCTGCCTATTTCTCTCCGTTCTGAATAAAAGGCTCAAAATGCTTCTACCTGTTACTGATGGATCTGCTACTCGGTCTCGATCCCCAACCCCTCGCTATGGTTCTTACTCTCCAGCCTCCACCTTTGCTTCTGATCGATCAAACACAACTTTTGGTGGTGAATCAACGGGCTCTGTTGCCTTTGCTTCCTCTACTTCCGACTTTGCCTCTACCTCTACTAGGTAGTAAACTGGGGAATCTGCTACGGGATATGGATCTATAGGCTCTCGATCTCGATCAGCTGGTGTTTAAGCTGCTTAAATGGATACTATTTCATTCTATTCCTAGTGATTCCGCTACTGGTGGATCTCGGTCTCGATATGGAAGGGATGTTGGGCGAGGTGCTGAATGGAATGCATTTCGATCCGGAAAACAAATTGCATTTGGGTCTGCTACTGGTGGATCAACTGAATCAATCTAATCAACTGGCTTCAGGTAAACAAAAGAAATAATAGGCACTGAATTTTCTCACCCATAGAATTGTAGGGCATATGCTTCTGCAGGGTATTAAACTATAGAATCTCCATAACATCAAATTCTTCTGTTAGCTACGTAGAACTATACGCTATTGGGAAGGTCCTGAGATTAGCAGAGCTGTCGGATCTTTCCAGGTGTTGACCGCTACCCGCCCACTCACATTTACGCAAGTTAAACCTTTCATTTTCTCAGTGACGGGGAACCTTCAACCAAGAGCTATTAACCGAAGCGAGGGAGATATGTGCATAAAATGAGAATCGGGTCAATGGTTGGAACTGAAACCGGATCTGGGACTAGAACTAGAAGAGATGCTGAGGGGACTGGATCTTTCAAACGAATGGTCGGTATGGCTCTTGCCTTTGCCTATGGCTTTGCTTACTATGCTCTTGCAATCTCTGGTGCCTCCGCCACTGGGACTGATAACGTCTTCTTCTTCTCTTGTGTATACGGAGAAAATAGAAGCACTAGACAGAAGTTTCCCCTATCAAATATTTCCATTTCCAAGGCACAGAGCGATTAAACCCACACTCATGCCATGAGACTGCCATCGTACATTTCAATAATGATCGCGCTAGAGGGGAATAACAGAGGTTCATGGAGGGATATCGTCGAATTCAATCCCCATCCCATCTTCACTACATGTAGGGACAAATGTATTGATTGTGGAATCATGACATGAGGAACATAAATGCTATGGGGGAGGGTTAGGGGTGAAAGGTGTAGGCATCAACCACCCTTCCTCTTTTGTCTCTTGCTCGTAGGGATTTATTGCGCTATCAAAGCCACCTATGGCCAAGACAAGAAAGAATTGACTAAAGGAGCAATGTTTTAGCTACTACGATTGCTGGAACAGGCACTTTATGGGTCCAAATCAAGTGCTTTTGGTGGTTGCATTCATTTGTAGCCTCCAATCCTGCTTGTCATAGTGGGGAACCCTTGAGGTCAAGGTCGAGTTCGAGATGTCAACCCCTGGCAATAATATAGAGCTAGGAGAGGTCACCCCCATAGAATAGTATGGGCACTTAGAGAAAGTGGTTAGTAACGAGTAGTCAAAGTTTCTCTAGACCCTTTGCTCATCATGCTCCTTATAACCGGCATTACTGGAAGTGACTGAAGAACCATTTCTCAATGGGTAAAGCCGAGCTCTCGTGTTGGGAGAGGAGTGGAGAACCAGCAAGCTCATTGAGGGAAATATGCTGGTGTTGCCTCTGAAACGACTTTCAAGGAATAATGGGTTAAGAAATTGAGCCCCAGTTGCTAATATAGTTTTCTAATGGCCCCTACTATTCTAAGGAATCAGCTCGCTAGTATAACCTGCTCTCCAAAATTTCCAGCAAGCATTAAATTTGGGCTTTCAAGCAACTTATTTCCATTGAATAATATTAATTGTACATGAACAGGAGATCAACCTATTGATTGGGCAACTTCTCCTTTCTCGACGTATCAAAAAGTTGTTTCTAGCTTTTAGGAGCGAGACCTTGTTGACTCGCTAGGGGGCACTCAACTTTCCAGGTTGTCGAGGGATAGATCTTTCAACCCATTGATCAACCGAATATATTTATATGAGTCGAGTCTATTGGATATAGATATGGTCAAGTGATCTGGCAACAACCTAGACGTGGCTAGATTGAATCGCTCTAGGGGTATTCTCAACAAGGTTGACATTTTCTAGTGGCTATAGCAACATCTCGCCGTAACCATTTCGGGGATCATATTCGTTAATGCAGAAAGAAGATGGATCTATCGAGTTTGTTCATCCGGCGTTTGGCAATACTGAGTCGATTAGTTCTTTATGACCAGCGAAACGTCTCCCCCCTTTCGCAATAGATGTCATTTAGCCCCCGTTTATCGCATTGACTCGTATGAATCGATAGGAGGGAAAGGGAATCCAGAAGGTTGGTTAGGATGGGCACCTAACTATAGCCTCCCACCCACCCCGAGAGTGAGTGCATGTTCTATTGATAGGGAGAGTTTGTTTTTCTAAGCGAGCCAGAGAAGAAAAAGGATTTTGTGGTCCCGTGCCTGATCTACCATCGATTGAAACAACCCTGAAGTTCGGTCCTAAGTGATACGATCTCCTGGTGGAGCAGAGTAATCTCTCATTCAAGAAATAATAAGGGTGGGTTCTAAAACTCATGTTAGGCGTTCCCCCTCCAATCCAGCGGGGTGGAATTTCGAAATAAACTCATCACTCAAATTATAAATTATATATAGGGGCGGATAAAGAAAAGTTTTCTGGGTCATTCAGATCCTATGGATGGATATAAACATCCCATATCTGATACCGAGGAGCGGTCCCAGTGAGAAATGCTTGGAAAGGATCGATCCGTGTATGAAATAGAACCCACTCTGAAGCATCAAGATGCCCCCACCACCCTTCTATCTCTCTCCGCCCCAATCCATTCATCCAGAGGCTCAAATCCAACTCAATTTGGAAGCCCCATATCCTCGCTGTTTCTTAGGAATCTCTTTATTCAGAAAAGGTAGGCTTAGAATGAAAGGCAGTTGATTTTCCCTTCTTTTATATAGTTGCCCGAACCCTTCGATTCTGGTTAAGTTAGCCAGGTGGGAAAGTCAAGATCATGACTAGCTGCCACCACCTCTATAACATATAGCAATGTTCACCAGGAGATATAGATGATCGTAGTGCTAGGTTGTGCGGGTGCAGCACCTGACCCAATAGATATGAGCATTCTTTATGAGCATGGGTGCAAAGGCTCCTTTCCCGTCCCTGGCACTTCTATGGGGTATTGGGAGGACAAAGAAAGGTGACCTATGGATTGCGATACCATTTAGAACCCATGGATTGCTTGGGTTAGGGTCCGCATTGCCGTACCTGCCTTTCTTTAGGGTTGAGTTATTCATCCACCCAGAAAACATGACAGAATCAAGGGTTGCTGAGTTGAGCCCTGGAGATATAGACTATCTAAGAATTTGTCTGATCGAAGCGAAGCCTCGTAGGTAGCGCTAGGTAAATGACTGAACCCAGAAAACAAAATGCCCTGTTGGGCAAGGTCCTCTCTATATACATAACCCTATTGATTCGCATCTTACACCCGCTGAACAAGTGGACAGATCGCTTCTAGTCTTGGGGCAATATGAACAAAAAGTAAGGTTCCATTCGACGAGTGGCCCCCATAGAATTGTAGGGGGATCGCTATGCATAAAAGGTTAGTCCCCAGAGTAGCCATCTATAGATCTATGCTAATGGCAGTGATTTATCAGTAGGGAAGCTAGTTCTTTAACCCTGGGATATACATTTAGACATGGAGGATTTCCATCTAGATCTATTGCTACGGGTGGATCGACTTAACCTAGGGCTTACTCTCAAATTGGCATTGGAACTTCAACCAACCAGATCTGTATCTACATCTATATCTCGCTCTTCATAAACCCCTAGATGATCTGCATCGAGAGGTTAGCCCTTTCCCTATCTCTGTTCGTTCGGGAAAGTAACTGTTGCTTGAACTTAGTCAACTAAATCACTAATAGGATCAACTACACCTGGATCCATATCTACTTATGGCTTTGATGCTGCTCATACGAAACAAACTGGAGAACGATCCAAGGACCAACTATGGTGGATTAGTATAGGTTATAGCATGACAGGTCGTATGGTTTAAGACCCATTCCCTGAGCCTATTCCTGTTCTATATGCAAAGCTAATAGGAGCAGATCCACTAGCATAGGCATCATAGGAAATAGATGCATTATGGGTAGGCTAGAAAACATGAAGCTATGCTGAGCTTGACTGGTGCTGTTCCTTCAATGGGCCCATCGGCCACGCCTAGCCCTACTATTTTAAAGGGATCTGCTTTACCTGGAACCAAGTTAACTCGATCTCTAACCACTGGTGATGGGGGTGCTTGCTCAGGTGATGGCTAAGATGTTAGTGGTGGAGAAACTGGTTCAACTGCAATAGGTGCAACCTCCGCCTTTAATGGTACTAATTCACCTACACCTACATAAGCATTTTACCAATATGAAGCACCTATTGAAACAGATGTTCTCCCACTGCCGGGCTAATGATTCGATATCTGACCCAAACGATGGATATGCTCTAGCCGGAGGATTCGATGCGATAAAAGGAATGGAACTAGAAGGAGCACTCCTTTCTCCTCTCCAGCCGATCGGGGAGGGATTTGATTCTATACTGGCTGATAAATGGTGACCTGCCCCAACTATTGCCACCCCCGGGGGGCCCAATCTAGCATGAAACCCTCGGAGATGGCTTGATAGTTCTGACTTTTTTGTTGTCTCCCACCCCGGGCTTTGACTCCCGAGGCCCAATACCTCAGGGCAGCCTCATTCATTCTGTTCGTTCTGTAGCTAGGGCTATCCTCCTTTTTCTGTAGCTAGGGGTAGTTCTGTAGCTAGGCTTCTTTCTCCTCCATACCCTACTGGCTTGAATGGCATGTTACGTATGGATGCTCATCTATCCTCATTGCCTCGGAGGTGATGATGCATCCCGTAGGGGTGGCTGGCGTAACTGCAAAGCGGACAATTTTCGGCGCAGGTGTAACCAACTGGCCTACGGTTCGTTTGCTGAATAAGCATCTTCAATTCGTTTCCCCCTACTATTCTAAGGCTATCAAAGGTATAATAACAGAGGTACACCAATATATGCTCTTCAGCGTGAGAGGATTCACTACGAGATATTGACGATGGGATGGACTGACTACCTCTGCAACTATAGAGTAGTAGGGCCAACAATAGTGCCAGAGGGCGCCCTGGAAGACTGGGGTTAGTGATACCGGAAGCATGGTTGGTTGGTATGGTAGGACGTAACCGTTCTTGCCTATAAAAACAATAGGGCCAGGCGGGCAAGGAGGATCCCAATGCGTCACGGGTATATCTTGGGCTGCGGTCGGGTATACCTAAACTACCTGTGATTACCACTCGCCAATCACTGCAATGGTTGGAAATGGGAGAGCAGCCATCACACCGGCCGAGGGAGGCGCCCCTCCAATCTATAGCCGGTGAGTCTTAAGGTTTGCACATTGGTCCGGGTGGGGGGGGAATTAACTAGTGTCCCTCCTAGCGGAGCTGGCATTCCAATGAACGGAGCAGCATGTCCAGTGTCCAATGTGTCAAAGCTGTGGTTCGGTGTTCAGCTTTGAGCTCTCTCTCTTCCAGTTCAATGGAGTAAGTAAGTAAGTAAGTAAGTAAGTAAGTAAGTATACTCCTCGAGTTAACCAATGGAGCTCGATAGCTTTGGTGCGGGCACCTAAAACATGTAATTGCAAAGTGCATTCTATGAGGGTTAGTCTAGGAGTTAGTGATAGTATGAGTAATTTTTATGTTAAATAAGGTCTTTGAGACTATTACTGATGTAATTAGGGGTCTTTGATGTTATTTAGTTCAAAAAATGCAAAAGGTTGCATAAAAATGTACTAATTGTCAACAAATTGCTAAAAGTGCAAAACTAGGCAATTAGGGGTCTAATTGGTAAAAAGTTGGTTTCCAATGTCCAACTAATTAAAATTCCAGTTGGAGGATGTTTGTAAGGGTGGTTAGATGTTAAATAAGCCTCTCATGGTCGAGGTATGGTTGTTGAATCATTTTTTTTGAAGTTATAATGAAAAAAAGGCTGCTTTCTGGAAATTTCTGTGTGTAAATTTGCTGCTAAAACGTGTGGTACGACCTTTGTACGACCTGTATGGGATCAAACCTGGTATGGTTGGAAAGACGAGAGAGTTAGCTTTCATTTGAAAGTGGTTTGGTGAATTTTCATTAAGTTTAGAGGGTTTTATTGACGTTTTACTGAAACTGCCTTGTTTTGGCGTAAATTGGTGATTTGGGAGTATTAAAATGAGTTTTTAGGGCATTCCACCTACTGTAGCAATTGTAACTCAGTGGAATGGCCCCATTTTTTGTAAAATAGGTTTCCAAATTATTTTCAAGTCAGAGGAAGCATGTTTGTGGGTTTTGGGTGTTGCCCTAGATTGAATTTGGGTGATTTTCCTTGTGAAAGTGAGGAACTAAATGATGGTTTATGAGTTTTCTGGAAGAAATAACCTATGTGATGAAGTTTAAAGCTTGTGCAGGCATAATTATGTGTGTTTGAATAGGTGGAAGAGTCTGGAAAGGTCTGGAGGTATGATTTACAATAAACCCTCCTTTTGAAGGCCTAGAATCAAGGGTTTTAGGCTGTGCTATGTTGGAAGAGTGATTTATGGAAACTATTGGTGGATTTAGTAGTTTTTGGGCATTTTAATTGCTGCCCCAAGGTTTCATAAAGTTTGGTGGAGTTTAAAGGGTACTTTCTTTGTAAAAGTGGGCTAATCCACTAGCCTTTTCCATGGCAGGAGTATTGGATCTTTGAGTTTGTCCAAAAGAGTTGATATTGGTTTTCCTGTATGTTTTATAACTTGCAAAAGGGTATCTTAATCATCCTTGAGTTTGTTAGGTGTTTTGGAAAATGTTGGTGAAAATGCCTAAACTTGGTTTGCACTAAAACTGGGGTTTAGGAGTGAAATTGGGAAATTGTGCTTCTGATGATTGTAGAACTTGGAAGGCTGGTTGAATTACTTTATGTGGTCATTTTAATCTTTCTGGATACTTCTTGAAGGCAGGTTTCCAAGTTGATTAAGGTTGAGCCTCCGGACTCTGCATCAGAGTGGTATCAGAGCGAGGTTGTAGATCTCTTAAAGATTGAAGGAGAAAGGACATCATGGCTACTAGAGGTTTGAATGAGAAGGAGAAACAGATGAGGAATGCAATTTTCAAGACTAGGTGCAAGTGCAAAGGTAAGATATGCAAGGTTATGGTTGATTCAAGTAGTTTGGATAACTTGGTAGCTCTTGAAATGGTTGAAAAATTGAACTTAGAAAGGTTCCCACATGATTCACCTTATTATGTTTCATTGATGAATGGTGAGAACACATTTTTGGTTAAAGAACAATCATGGGTTGAATTTGAAATAGGTGAATATAAGGACAAAATATTATGTGATATTGTACCATTGCACTCTTGTCATCTAATGTTTGGGAAACCATGGTGTTGGGAAAGATTTGCTGTGTACTATGGCAGGGATAATAGTTACCAGATTAAAAAGGATGGGAGGATTTATATTCTGACTTCATTGGTGGAAGATGGCCAAGACAAGAAAACAAGGGTGCTACTGCAGGAAAGACAAAAGTTCTTAGGATATAAAGAAGACAAAGACAAGGATGAGGAAAAAGGGCATAGCATAGATACAGTGGAGAAAGAAAAGCACCATCAGAAGTATTGAATAAAGAAAGCAGGTTGTAGAAGTCAGGAAAAAGACAGTCAGCTATGAAGATTGGCAGAAAACAGTGAAGGAGACTATGGAAGAGTTTGGAAAGTTTATAGGAGTTGAGCAGAGGTTGGTCACCATGAGAGGTGAAGGACATATGGCAAAGGTTTTGCAAAGAGTTGCAATAAGGATAGAGGTTAGAATTGAGATGTTGAAGGTGCTAGGCCAGGGAATGGCTAAGAGAAGACAGTGTGTGTGGTCTCCAACTGAGTTGGAGAAGAGAGGAAAATCTGAGATTGGGACAGTGAGTTGTCCTTGGTTGCTGAGTTTAGCAATTAGGCTATTGTATGCTATTGAGACAAGGGATCCAAGCATAATTCATTTGAGTGCAGGTGTGAAGTGGAAGGATAAGGGGCTGAGAGTGAAGGGAATCACTGATTTGTTCATCCTTTTGACAGTGGTCAGACCAAAGGTTAAAATGAAAGTGGAAGGGAAAAATGCAGATTATGTTGCAAATAATAGAATTGAAGGGCAGAACTACATGTATAATTGGCCAAGGCTCATGGAAGAGCATGAAAAAGAGACACTAATGCATGGTTGTTTCAGTTTGTGTATTGAATTTTTGTTTGCAGGTGTTAATGAAGACAAAAGGCAGCAAGCAGATTCATTTGAGCAGGATCAAGCATGGCAAGGTGCAGTCAAAGCAAAGTATGAAGGGTATAAAGTCCCTTGGAGGAAGATTTCCATGCAGGTGACTTGGAGCAGGTTTGAAGGGATTGTGCAGAGAGTTGGAGAAAACCTTTGGAGTAATTTATGGGGCATAAATTTTTTCTACCCAGGGAGTATGGTGCAGGGGCACCTAAAAACATGTAATTGCAAAGTGCATTCTATGAGGGTTAGTCTAGGAGTTAGTGATAGTATGAGTAATTTTTATGTTAAATAAGGTCTTTGAGACTATTACTGATGTAATTAGGGGTCTTTGATGTTATTTAGTTCAAAAAATGCAAAAGGTTGCATAAAAATGTACTAATTGTCAACAAATTGCTAAAAGTGCAAAACTAGGCAATTAGGGGTCTAATTGGTAAAAAGTTGGTTTCCAATGTCCAACTAATTAAAATTCCAGTTGGAGGATGTTTGTAAGGGTGGTTAGATGTTAAATAAGCCTCTCATGGTCGAGGTATGGTTGTTGAATCATTTTTTTTGAAGTTATAATGAAAAAAAGGCTGCTTTCTGGAAATTTCTGTGTGTAAATTTGCTGCTAAAACATGTGGTACGACATTTGTACGACCTGTACGGGCTCAACCCTGGTATGGTTGGAAAGAGGAGAGAGTCAGCTTTCATTTGAAAGTGGTTTGGTGAATTTTCATTAAGTTTAGAGGGTTTTATTGACGTTTTACTGAAACTGCCTTGTTTTGGTGTAAATTGGTGATTTGAGAGTATTAAAATGAGTTTTTAGGGCATTCCACCTACTGTAGCAATTGTAACTCAGTGGAATGGCCCCATTTGTTGTAAAATATATTTCCAAATTATTTGCAAGTCAGAGGAAGTGCGTTTGTGGGTTTTGGGTGTTGCCCTAGATTGAATTTGGGTGATTTTCCTTGTGAAAGTGAGGAACTAAATGATGGTTTATGAGTTTTCTGGAAGAAATAACCTATGTGATGAAGTTTAAAGCTTGTGCAGGCATAATTATGCGTGTTTGAATAGGTGGCAGAGTCTGGAAAGGTCTGGAGGTATGATTTACAATAAACCCTCCTTTTGAAGGCCTAGAATCAAGGGTTTTAGGCTGTGCTATGTTGGAAGAGTGATTTATGGAAACTATTGGTGGATTTAGTAGTTTTTGGGAATTTTAATTGCTGCCCCAAGGTTTCATAAAGTTTGGTGGAGTTTAAAGGGTACTTTCTTTGTAAAAGTGGGCTAATCCACTAGCCTTTTCCATGGCAGGAGTATTGGATCTTTGAGTTTTTCCAAAAGAGTTGATATTGGTTTTCCTGTATGTTTTATAACTTGCAAAAGGGTATCTTAATCATCCTTGATTTTGTTAGGTGTTTTGGAAAATGTTGGTGAAAATGCCTAAACTTGGTTTGCACTAAAACTGGGGTTTAGGAGTGAAATTGGGAAATTGTGCTTCTGATGATTGTAGAACTTGGAAGGCTGGTTGAATTACTTTATGTGGTCATTTTAATCTTTCTGGATACTTCTTGAAGGCAGGTTTCCAAGTTGATTAAGGTTGAGCCTCCGGACTGCATCAGCTTCAATGGAGTATACTCGAGTAGCAGTATACCTAAGTTAACCTTAGTAGGTTCACCACATAACTTGATCCCTCCCTCGATCGATCAATGATACCCCGTATCGAAGGTTGGTGGGAGGGTCGGGTGTTGAGGTAGCTGGGCTCAAACAAGTACTATATCCACCCACCCCCCTTAGAATAGTAGGGCGACATCTACCTCACCTACCATAGAATTGTCCGGGGCCCTCCCACTTAGGCACCTTAATATCCCCACCCCCTGGGTGGGAGGCGGTGATAATATCATGTGGGTAGTGGAGCCAAGCAACACAGGACACACCAACCAGAAGTCGAACTAGTCTCTGCCCCCGCTACGAGAAGATCAAGTAGTCGGTGAGGAGGGAATGAATTCAAGAGGGTAGTGGTTGTTGTGGCACTTTCATTGTGTTCCCCCCTACCAGTGTTCTACTAACCCAGCACCTAACGGATCAACTTGTGTTTGTTCACCCCCGGCGCTGCTTGGGAAGAATATAGCACCTATCGCTATCAGGAATAAGTCACACTTAAAGCTGCTAGCGCGCAGGGATGCTTCATCATTCTAGAATCTAACCCAGGCCGCCTGCACCGCTTTGGCCAGCCTTGGCAGCGGGGGAATGAGGAAGGCCGTTAGCACGACTGGCACAGTAAGTAGCGGGGGCAAAGCCACATCACGATCATGATGAGACCATTTCGTGTGACATGAAAGGGAATTCTTCTCATAGCTCTGCTGGCTATCCCTTCTAATTGCTTGCAACAACTATAGAGGGTGGGTGGCGAGGGCCAGATTCCATCTATCGATGCGGTCTCTCCAGAATCTCTTAGAGAAGCTGAATGAATCTCCCCCTCTCGCTCCTCTCACTAATGTGCATGAGAGATTGGGAGGAGTGGTTTCTATTGGATAGAATGGGGCTACTATTCGGTGGCGTGGCCCACTCTGATGATTTGAAATCATAGTAGTCTGGCATTCTATGAGATCGAGCCCTTCTATCCGGCCTAGGGGTCCTTTACAGGACTCCTAGAAAGAGAGGGCAGCATATCCACTTCACTCCTAAATCCCGGGTTTCATCCCCCCACCCATGAAATGGCATGTTCGGACTGCTCTGGATAGCCTATTGCTAAGGACATTCACTCTGATTCTTCCATATATGCGATGTCGGTGGGAGGAGATCAAAAAGACTGGCGACGCACTCCCTCCAACCTGCTCCCCTGGGCATTGATCATTCTATTCACGGGGGCCACCTTCTAAGGCCCCTACCATTCTATAGGCAGGGTGGGTGGGCCCCTACGGCTATCCTTCTAGGCCCCACCCCATGGCTCCTGGGGTGGGGGAGAGGAGATAGTTGGAGTGGGTGAATAGATAGGGCGGTGGAGCAAAGCGAACACAAGCCTCTCGAGAGGCGAAGGGAGAGAGGAACCCCTGGTTGACTTGATATGCCCCTGACCTAGTTTCTATATCCATCTGGCTAGCTCTAACGGGGCCAGGATACTACTGGGAATGGGGCACGAACAAGGCAATTAAGGTGCGGGACCAGGGGTGTGAGTTGTTTCTGTATGGACAGTCATAAGCATCTCCAGGCGCTGCGAGTCAGAATGGTCGTCTGATTAATGAGAGGGGTTTCCACTACAATGCGTGTTGGGGGCCTTCGATCCGATTTCTCCCAACCCCCATACTATGATCGATCATAGTGGTGTGGTGCCATCACTCAGGCTGGTGGATCGAAGCGTAATGGGACTGAGGCATAGTGATGGGGGATGGGTGTATATCATAGAAAATAGAGCCTCTGGTTGGCTCTCATCAAGAACTCATGTGGATGCCCGTAGGGGTGGGTGGGAGGCCAACACTATCTCCCCCCACCCTCCCTGGGCCTATCCCAGGGCCGAGTGAGTGGTCGAGGAACCCAACTGAAATTATGGTTGTGGAAACTATCTCTGTGGTCGATAGCGAGTTCCCCTTTGAGTATGGATGGAGCCCTCTCAACCCAACCATTCAACAAACTGCTCACCTACTCACTGAAGGGGGATTGGAGGCCTGGAGATTCATTGAATTGGTTACTACTCCGACTAATGGATGGGCAATCCTAGGTAGCCCTCATCCTTAATAGGGCCCCTCACCCAACCCATGGAACAACTATCAATAGTGGTGCATTGTATAATCAGAGCAAGTGCATTTTTCTCTGCTCTGAATCAAGGGATCAACTCTCAATCAATTTCTACCTCAACCTTCATGCTAGAAGAACACTCGACCTTGAAAGTGAACTCGGGCTGAGAAGACCCGCTCATAATTTCCATTCAGATTATGGGTTTCCTTGGAAGTGAACTCTGGACTTGTTGGTTGGGAGCAAGTTTTCCGGGAGGGAGGAGAATCAATAGGGAGGAGAACCCCAGCGAATTCTAGTTTAGGCATGTTACTAACAACTAGAAACCTCCCGGGGGGGCCTCCCACCCAGGGGGTGGGGATATTAAGCTGGCCCCTACTATGACGACCACCATAGAATAGTAGGTGGGGTGGGTGGGAGGTGGGAGGGTGGGAGGCCCCCCCCCTTCAATATTAGTAGGTTGTGTTGTCGCCTCATGGTGGGTCAGGGTGGCATTCGGTGGGAGGCCCCGCCCCCAGCAATATTGTGGTGTGTTGTCGCCTCATGGTGGGTCAGAAGAGCTGGCATTCCCAGGGGGAGTGGGAGATGGGGAGCCCTTGGGACGGCCTATATGACTTTGGGACCGACCTTTGGAGAGCATGGGTGGTGGGGTTGGGGGCCTTAGGTGGGGTTGGGGCCCTGGGTGGTGGGGTCTTGCGGTGGTCGAGTTTTGTCATTTCATTCCTTTCCGCATCATCCCCCTCCTTTCATCAATCCCGGTAGCAGGGCGAGTGGTTCGAAGAACCAATCCGATAGGTCTCGGCATAATAGCATTTGGGGAACTCTAACTCCAGATTCCTCGCCCTCCTCAATATTATTGTACCGCTAGCGGTTCAACGAACTCCGATCCTACGGTATCGGGTCGACTCGTGCAACTGAGCCATTTCCGGTTGTCTCTAGCCGGCTTTCCGCTTCTATGGTCGGCTGCCGATGAAAGGCAGGCCTTAGGTCTTCACCGAAGCGCCGGTTCATTGGGAGGCCCCCTACCATTTTATAGGACGTATAGAATCGAGCCTTGGCGAATAGTAGGGGCCCACCCACCCATGTTACGTATAGAATCGAGAAAGGGGCGAGATTGCTACCCGTTCCTTTTGTTTCTTGAAACCGGCACCCCACCCTGCATGGGCGAATATTAGTAGCCGTAGCTGGCCCTACGAGCGCTACTAATAGTTGCCGAAGGCTGGGTGGGCTTCGCCTACTGTCTCGGATTTTAACCGGGCGGGCCCATAAAACTAAAAAAACTTCGAGGGTTCGTTGTATTTTGCGTTTCTCAACCCGACGATACATCCTATATGACTCCTCATCGGAATAAACTAATTGCCAATGAACCACCTTTTTTAATTTATGCTTAGTAGAATAGATTGGAAGCCAGTTGAAGTCTACATTTCAGATCTGTATGATTACGTTGTTGGAAATATTCTGAGCAGTAGTATCGTGTGTTTGATGGTAGTTTTAATATGGAGGCATCCCGCGGTAAGAATGGCATTGAGAGATCTACTATGGGCTGCCCAAATACCTCTCTATTTCATTTGTCGCCACTTTTCCGACCGAATACGGGAAATTCTTCCTCACCGTTATCGGCCCCTAATCCCCGTCGTGCTCCCCTACCTCTCCATGTTATTCTCTTTTCTTGGGTCACAAATCGTAGTGGTCTTACCCGCCCCTTCTCTTTTCATGAATCCTCCGACTCCGCCAGGCGATTGGTCGCCGTTACCACAAGTAGAATCGCCCAATCTGGAGCCACTCGAGTTTCCCGGTGAAACCAGTGGGGCCGCTGCAAGGACCGATCAAGAGGTCTCTGCCGGGGGATCTCGGAGGAATCAAGGAGAAGGGCCGCCGGAAGCTCCGATTGAATCGCCATTGGACCCCCCCAGCATAACCCCACCGGCGGATCTAACCTTATTCAACAACCCGGACAACTTACCATGGTTTCGCAACCATGGGATTTCCGGGCCTGTTCTCCGGCAGCATAGGTTTAGTGAAGATGCGCCGTGGTGCGTCAAGACGAAGGGATATGATGAAACCACGGCCACATCATATGTAATATACCACGATGGTCGAATTTGCGATACAAAGGAGTTCCTAAGGAGGGCCAATCCGGCCCAGCTGGAGGCGCTTCGTTCAATTGCTTTGTCCAGGTCTTTCGGTCAAGATAATAGCATGAAAACAAGAAGTTACAATCTCTTCATTAGGCTGATTGATGACGAATTCTTTTTGCAGACGGTACCTTGAGATCCTCATTGAAGATATTGTGTTTGGAGAGGTAGATAGATAGGTCGAGGACAGTTGGTTGCTCACCCTAGTTTATTGCGATTGAAGTTTAGTTCCATGAGTGAAATTGAAGTTGGGGCGAATTCTCTTTGTTTACTAGGTAGAATGCAGGTAATTCTGAAGGCAGGTGAGGTGGAATTCTAGAAAAATAGGTAGATTCCTCCCCATCGGGGGGGGGGAAAGAGTCCCCCCACCATTATTCCTCCCACTTCTTAAAGGCACTCCCATTAGTATCGGAATCAGCCACTACCATTAGTCACTATTCTAGTAGTAGGGTAGGGGGCCGGTCATCAATTATTAATGAATAATACTAGCAGGGAGGCACGTATCGGAATCAGCCGCTACCATTAGCCACTATTATTACTCGATAGTTGACCTTTCAGTCAAGATTCTATACGTAACATGGGTGGGTGGGCCCCTACTATTCGCCTTGGGCAGGGCATCGCTATAATTGATAGGCATGCAGGGTGGGATCGCACCTGAAACCGACGTTTCTATACACGGAACCGCCTTTACCACATACACAGCGGGAAGTCCACCACAAACCCCACCTAAGGCGGGTATGGTCGGTGGGGCAGCCCTTCGGGACCTAAGGCCAATATGGTCGTGCCGAAGGCAGGCAACAACTATAGAGGGTGGGTGGGGGTGGCGGGTCGGTGGGGCCATAGAATAGTAGGGGCTTCGCGGCCGACCTATTTGCCTCTATAGCCTCCCGCAATAATAATCTACCTCCTTGTTGAACCCCCTACTATTTGAAGGGCTCCCACGAATATAATCTACAATATTGAAGGGGGGTGGGGGGGGGCCCGGTCGCGTAAGCGCTGAACCGATAGAAATCAATTTGTTAACGGGGAATGAAAGCATGCTCCTTCACCGGGGCGGGGGTGAGGGAAGGAAAGACCCTCGGTGGCCCCTACTATTCTAATGGGCAGAATGCTCGACCGGTGGGAGTTCTGTTCTCGCCAAACTCTATTAGTAGTTGAGTCAATAGAACTTTAGCCTTCACTGAACACCACCGGAGTTGAAGATAAAGGATGTTCACCTGGCTACCCAACTTCACTGAATAATCCCTTCGCCCCTACGGGGCCAGTTGCTAGTCGTTGACTTCCTTCCTTCCGGCCAATCAATGTTGTTAACGGGCACCTTCCGGCTCTTGCTCCAACTCCAGGCTAGCCCGGACCTTCCCACATTTGACTTTCTTGAATGAACTCCCGGTTGTCAATCCAATGAAGGCCTCCCCACACCCCCTGGTAACATTGCTCTCCTCCACATAGAATTGTAGGGGCGGAACTACCTTGATCTTCCGGCCATCAGTTCTCCTTGCCCTCACCTATTGTCCGTCCTGTATGAAACTCTTTGTTCTCTGGTCCTCCGTCCTGTATAACTATAATAAGGGTAGTGCCCTCCGAACAATCCTTCGAGAAAGAGCCTTGCATAAGGCTCAAACCCCACCGACCCATTCGCAACAACTATAGAGGGTGGGTGGGGGTGGCGGGTCGGTGGGGCCCAATTCTCCAACTATAGTTAATGGAGCTCCATCCAGTTCCCTACTATTCTAAGGGGCCCAACTGAACTGAAACCGGAGTTGAGTTGAGTTCTATAGTTGTCTACTCCCTCCCTAACTCTTCCATCCGGGGGGACATAACTACTTCTATGCCAAGGGATGGGTTAATGCGAAGTCTACAACCAGCTTGTGTCTACAACCAGCTTCAAATCAATACTTCCGGATGGTCCTTCACAGTAAATTAAAGTCGTACAACCAGCTTCAAATGAATAACCACAACCAGCTTCAAATCAATAACCGTGCATACATGGGGTGCACTATCTTTGTTAGGCTAGGGCTCCAACTAGAGTAGGTAGGCTACTTCATCCGAGGGTGGGCTATAACTGCTCCTCCCAGTCTTCTTTGCTCCTCCCTTTCTTGACCCCACCTTCCTTCAATCTCTCTATCCATCTTGAGCATGCTTTCATTTGTCTTGCCTCCACTTCTGAACCCTAAACAACTAGATTGATGCTCTTCCGATGGATCGAACTTCCTTCCATCCAGTAGTTCAGAAAGTAGTTGAAGTTCTAGAGTTCCACTTCCTTCTTTCTCTGAATCCTCCAGCAGCTTCTTGCCTGGGGCTTCCTTCCTTTCATCCTCCCATAGAATGGTAGGGCCTGGCCGGTTCAGCATAGCCTCCCATAGAATGGTAGGGCCTGGCCGGTTCAACATAGAACTATCCCTCGCTCGGAGTTATCCTTGCCCATGAACACAGGTGGGAGTTATAGTTGAACCATCTCTCCATTTCTAAAGTTTGGCTCATATGGCTGTGAAAGCGACCCAGGAGTGAGTTTATTTTTACTATAGCAAATGGAGAGGGCCTAAACTATCTTTCGTTGGGTGGGAACTTAGGAGGATTAAAGTTGGGATGGCCCTACTATTCTAAAGGCGGGCCCCACCAACTAATCTTCAATTATTATTGGGGGGGCGGCTGGCCCCTACTATTCTAATGGGTAGATAACTATTCTGCATGGGGAAGCAGGGTGGAATAGCCAAACTTTTTATCGATGAAAGAACAACCCCAACAATAGCTAGACCCCTCAAAGTTGACTTTGAAGTGAGGCCAGCAGATTCTATACGTAACATGCCCACCCCCCTGGGAACCCTATGATTCCCTCCCACCCGGCTATAGATGCGGGTTGGGTGGGAAACTATAGGAAAGGGCCCCTGAGAATTCTAGCTTTCATTTTGAAACTGGGAGAATGCAGGGGTAGGTGCTTTAATCCCTCTGCTATATCCCTCTGTACTTCAACTATCTTTCTATCCTAGAGAGAAGGAATGAAGGATGGAAGGAAGGATGGATAAAATTTGTTTGGGCTGACCGCGAGAAAAACTATCTTTCTATAAATTATAGGCCCCTACAATTTTCTAGGAGGTATAGAATCGAGAAAGGAAACTATAACATTCCCTCCCTCCCATCGAGCCCATAGCCCCTAAAATTTTATGGTAGGGCTGAACCCAGGAGTTCAATACAGTATTCTCCTCCTTCACCCCAGGCTACAGTTGGATGGATAGAGAGATTGAAGGGAGGGAGGTGAACTAATCTAGCTCCAGTTCAATTAGCAGGAAGGAAGGCCCCCCACTGCCATTAATCAGTGCCCTACAATTCTATGGGTGAATGGGGTGGTTTGCGCTTGCTAGTTCTCAAGTAAGGAGATGTAGGCAGATTAATCTTGGTACGATGAGGCGAGAAACTCCAAAGGCAAGGCAAGCTGGATGTATTGTCGGAAGGTGCCCCAAGGGACCTGAACTAAACACCCCCGATAGAGAGTTGGAAAGAAGGTAGGTAGGTAGGTTCAATTTCTAGCCCAATGAGGGAGGGAGTTCACTAGGGAACTTGTGTGGAGCTGGGAAAGCAACTGGATCAAGCTCAGGCTGTAGAACCGGTAACTATAGTTTGATCCATCTAATCCTCACATGGGAAGAGGGTGGGTGGGAAACTATAGTTCTGAGAATGTGCCATCCTTTACCCCAGTGGGAGAACCGAGGAGCTTATCTCTATTTGAAACTCTCTCTCGCCCTACCAGATATCCCTTCCAGAAAACAATAACAATGAGTTATGCTCCATCCTGAAAACTACAAACCCCACCTAAGGCCTACCTTTGGTAGCCTAAGGCCTACCTTCGGCAGCCCCCCCCACCCCCCATTATATTTCCAATATGGTCGGCTGCCTTCGGCAGGCCATAGAATAGTAGGGGGGCTACCGAAGGCAGGCCAACTAACTATAATCTACCACTCTCACCTTAGAATAGTAGGGGAATATAATCTACCTCCCTGCAGGGGGGCCTTGCCGAAGGCAGGCCTTAGGTCACGAAGCGCTGGATGGATTAGTCGAACAAGAGAACAAATAAAGGAGCGGCGAAGAAGCTCGATGAGACGGATGGCAACTAAACTAGATTGATGAATAGATGGGCAACTAACACTACCACTATTGATGCTCGAATAGATGGGACCGAGTTAACCCTCAGCAGTTCATTGGAACCTCGTTATTGACCACTGTGAAGGGGGCGACCCCATAGAATAGTAGGGCGAATTCAACTACCCTAACTGGGGCAATAACGACCCTGCTATTCTAAAGGGAACAAGGATCTCATTCTTCTCCTAATGCAGGTTTATCAGTCTCCTTGCCTGGGGCTGAAGGATGGGCCGGAGGACCAGCGAGATCTCTAATTCTCCTTGCGGATGGATTAATGAACTAGTCAATTAATGAGGTCCGGTGAAGCCTCGATTGAACTAGTTGAGGCATCTTCATCTTGGAGTGGAGGGGGAGATAGATCCTTTAGCAGTTTGGGTACCTCGAATCTAGTCACCGTTGCCTCCCCACACCCCTGGAAGGTAATCCTAATTTGCTAGAATTCCCCCCCACCCCCCCTTTATATTCCTATCTGAGGAGGGACCTACCTGAAGAGCTCCTCGACAATGTGCCATTGCTAATCCACCCAGCTTGACCCCATCGACCATGGGGGGGTGGGAGGCTATAGGGCGGTGAAGACCTAAGGCATGCCTTCGGCACCCGCCCCCCCAGTATAATTGTTTTGTTTCCAATATGGTCAGCTCTCGAAGGCAAGCAACGGGGTGGGTGGGTGGCAATAGGGAGGTCAGTATAGCTTCGCTACCGACCTATTTGCAACAACTAAAGAGGGTGGGTGGGGGTGGTGGGTAAAGTTATCAGAGTTCAAGTATTAAATTCCCCGTGCAGGGGTGAGGGAAGGTATAAAGAAGTGAAGGACACAGTGAGGGATGCTAATGATGGATAGAGAGATTGAAGGGACTGGGTGAGGGCAAGAGATGTTTTAAGAAGTAGACCAGAGAAAATGAAAGCATGCTCCCCACCCAGAGATAGTTGAACTCTATTGCCTGGACCAACCCCACTGACCCGCCACTCCCACCCACTCTCTATAGTTGTTGTGAATAGGTCGGGGCGGCTGGGTGGTGGGACTCTGAACCTGAGGGAAGGGAAGCTTGTCCTCCCATCCTACCGGGGGTGAAAGGATGGCCCGGGAGGTCGATGGCTAGATGGAATATAGGTGAGTAAGGAGGTCCTCATTGAGTTCCACCCCGGCAGTTCATCAGGAATGCCTATAGTTTCTTTGGCCCGGTTGGGTGGCTAGCCTGACTTCAACTAATCTACCGTGGGTGAGGGGAGGTCCAACTAATCTACCGTGGGTGGAGGTAGGGCTAGAACTCCTTACTAGGGGTGGGGGATGGAGCTCCTACTCCTACTCCTACCCAGGGGTGAGGGCCTATCTCCTCCCAATAATGCGGGCAGTTGCACCAGGCCACCCTCCCATTAATGGCCCCCTCCCTCCTTAGGGTTTTGGTGGTGGTGCCCACCTCTCCTCACCGGGGGTGTGGGAAGAGAATAGGTTCGATGTTACATACAGCCCTACTATTCTATGGTGGTCTAGTTGACCTAAGGCCCCAAGGGCGAATAGGCGGTGGGGTTGGGACCGACCTGCGCTTCTAACCGCCCTGCGCTTCGCCATTCCCGACCTATTCGCCTACTCTATATCCTCCCTCCCCCCCCCAGAACCGGTGGCGAAGCCTGGGCGGTGGCGAAGCCCTGGTCGGTGCGATTATATACGTAACATGGCCGAACCCGAGGGTGTATTAGCTGGACCATCCCAGGGAGTAGACAACTAGAATAAGGAGGGCAACCGGCCAATAACGAGGGACAATAACTTCCAGCTGGACTCCTGAGAAACGAGGGCGGCAAACGCCCATAGCCCCTAAAATTGTATGGGTAGGGGAATTTCTAATCGGTAGCTCCGGCAGGACCCCACCCACTGAGAAGAAGATATAGTTCAGGGAGGGTCCCCCCCATTATAGTTGCAGGACCGACCCCCCTATATTATAAGGGCCTTAAAGTGGGAGGCGGGTGGGTCGGGGGGGAATCATAGTTCCGAGCGAATTTTAGGTTCGCCAGGGGCCGTGGTTCTCTGGCCCCTATGGGGTAGATTATTGTTGATACGCCTCAGGTCGGTGGCGGAGCCTGGGTGGTGGGGTCTTGGGTGGGAGGATATAGTTACGTAACATGGGGGGATTAGCAACTTTCATTCCCGACTATCCGGCTCGTTTTACAGTCATATGGGATGGAATTTTTCCAAATTCCTAGATCGATAAAAAGTCATTGGCTTGTTTGACAGTCATGTCCGCTAGGATTTTGATCAAGAAAGATATGGGGGAAAATGAATGAGTAACAATAATCTACCGACTGAAGGGGGGGCAGTCATGTCCGCTAGAATTTTGATCAAGAAAGAGAGGGCGTGGAGACCTATGGGTAGGTTTGCCAGTCATATGCGGAGCACTAAATTGGAAAGTTTGATATGGTCCCAAAGCTAAAAATGACTGGGCTTGTTTCACAGTCATATGCGGAGGGAAAAAATGGGAATTCCGATATGGTCCCAAAGGGAAAAAGTCATGAGTAACAATAATCAACTAGGCTTCACCACCGCCTTGCGCTTCGAACTATATGGGGGGGGAGGTGGGGGTTTTCGGGAGGGTAGATTATTGTTGATACGCCTTAGGGTGGGCGAAGCCTGGGCGGTGGGGTCAAGAGGGTGGTGGGGTTGTTGTGGGTGGGGGGGATCTTAGGTGGGCTGCTCAATATTGTTACATTGAGATCATAGCTGATAGCGGGGAGCGGCTAAGATCATAGCACGCACCCCTTTCTTCATTCATTAGTCCCCATTCCCACTAGGGCATTTCATCTTCTCCCCGTAGGGCCCTGGCGGCTGGCGCCCCACTTAATTCCTTAATTTAGTAGGGAGCCTGCTAGCATAAGGAGGGAATAGTATAGTTCTGGGCCCCGGCACTAGAGTAGGGGGGCTGGCTATGGCCCAAACTATCTATAGTAGGGCGGCTCCTTAGAATAGTAGGGTGGGTTAGAGCAAAAAATGAGCCTTGCTCTCTCCCCTTTCCAAATCACTCGCTCTCATGACGACTCCAAATGGTAAGTCCCGACCGCTCATAGTAGTAGTACTGATAGAGAAGATAATGAAAAAGGGTAGTTTCTCAAAAACTATTTCTTCATTTGGTCGATTAGAAATTCTTGTTAGTTCAACCAGCGGCCACAAACCCCACCGGATTTGTGGGAGGTAGATTGTTGTTGGGGTGAGAGGGTGAGATGG